>LTAE01000132.1:104797-117159 GCA_001647135.1 Pontederia paniculata | reverse complement strand
GAGAGAGAGAGAGAGAGAGAGAGAGAGAGAGAGTCTCACAATGTCTCGTGGGTGGTCCACAAAAGAGGCATCCGAGATTTTTCATGCAGAGCATTTGACTTCGTATACCAGAGCATTACCATAAAGAAAAATATTGTATAGGAGTAGCTTGTGATGGAGTCTGTGGTGGTGGCCATGTGAAGATGAGTTAATAGTGAGTTGAAACTTTCCAACACTTGATTTTAGAAATTGAGTTAAGGGCTACTTCTGGAACATTAAATATATGTCAATTAGGGTTTTATATGTGTATTCCATTAACTCACAGTACTTCTGCATGCCCCTTGTAACACGTACGTACGTATGAACCCCGGTAAAGTTATATTATCCTCTCGTAATATATATATGTCATGCATGGTTTATGTCAAGTCCATGTCCATGTCCATGTCCATGCTGTTAAATATTATCTATCTACCAACTTAATTAATTAATTAATTAGTCCTCTCATGTGCACATCAAACAATTAAGAGGCCGACTCGATGCATAATATATCACAGCAAGTTTAATCAACCATGCACGTCAATTAAGGGGAGATTAATTAAATAGTCTTTGAGCTTGTAACACTAAGTGTACTTTTTCAAATTTTACGGTTTTATATTCTGTTCAAGACAATCTGCAATTCAAAATAAAGGTTGGATCGGCTTACGATAATTATCTTTACGATTAAATTTTGAACTATTAATATTATTGTATTCAAATATATTAGTATTTGATTAACTTAAAGAGTTTCTCCTTGGATATTAAATTATTTATAACTTCATATTTGAACTACATTTTTTTTTCATTTGTACCGTAACTTTTGAAGGTTATGCTAATTAACATGTGTCAACTCTCATTTCTAATTATAAAGAGTAAAACTTAAAATCTTTTTAAATAAAAATTATTTGCTACTCGACCATAATTCCGATTGATGATGAACTATCAGTTTTCGGATCCCGACCATCGATCGAGCTAATTAACTATTTATATTTCATTTTGATATCGATTGGTATGCAACTATGAAATCGTTGCTCGCGTGACACGTAGAAAACACTTGTGTGCATTGCATGAGCGACCTCATTAAATGCGCGGCTCGCCAGCAGTGGGCACTTGTTAAGTTGCCATCTCGTTTGACAAGTTAAAGAGTTATGGCTTGCTTTGTCTCATTGTCTGTGCTGTAATTAATTAACTCCTTGACCTAATAATGTAAACTCTACATGTTACATCAGTGCATGCATGAATCTTTCGGAGAAAATTGCACAAGTCATGTACAAGGCAAGGGGCATTTATGTGTGTCACTGTTTCTTTTGGACGTGAGCTTTTACTTATTTCTTTTGTACCATATACACATTTCCTTCACATGATCTATTATATTATTTAATTTTTTTTTTTACTTTTTTTTTTTGCATGCTGAATTGGTCTCACTCTTCATGAAGACTTACCATCGGCCGGATGATGCATACATGTCCTCGACCAACCAACTGCAACATATATTTCAGGGTCAAACGGCGGAGTCCGCCCAAACCATGCCGATGTATATAGTTTTAGATTCACATTCTATCTGCATGAATCGAAATCGAAAGGAGAAGAAAAATAGATTCACATTCTATCAAGATTGCTCCATGCACACACACACACATAAGATAAAACTGGCCGGCCATTCCAGAAACCAACTACTTTGAGTTACCCATAAAATTGTCATGATCCAATGGGCACAAGATGTCAAAATTGCAGTTAGGGGTGTGAGACCAATTATGACATCTAGAAATGTGAAGAAATCAATTAAAAAATACTGTAAATTACAAAAGATGTGTCAATTTGGGAGTTGACGAGAAATCTTAACACTGAAGTTTTAAAAAATATGTATATGTGTCTGCCACAGCGCCTGTATGGTCTGGTGCATATGTTGTTAATCATGAGTCGCTTGATTGACCCGTTAAATTGATTAGCAGACGTTTAAATAATGCATTTTAACTTTTATAATATATTTAAAGAATTAATAAATATTAAGGATATATATTATTTGCACGATTGAATTCAGTATATCAGACTTAATATGCACATGTTATAATTACCATTTCTAGTAGACAATATAATTATTGTTCCAAAAATGGTTATATAGTGAAATAAAGTTCACTAATTCATGCGGCTCTAGAAATTTATTTTTTATTTTGCTCCTCAGCTGCACTATTTTTTTAAGGATTCGTGATCATAAATATAACTTGACTTGGTTGTAGATGTATATCTTGAACCATTCCAAAACCATGTTTACTCGTCATATGTCACTTAGCCAAATTCCTTGAAACATCAAGTAATAATTTCCTATGTTTTATATTGCATCGCCAAGACTTCTGCGGCAAATCTATGTACATCTTATACTTCATCCCAATACAATTAATAGTCCACGATTGGCTCCATATGCTCGATTTGGCATGCATATAGTAGGTCAATACACAATAAAGAGTTTAATGAATGTGTTCGTATAATTTGAAAAAGTAAAGTTATAATTGCAAGACCCAAAGATAGAGAGACTAAAGAATAAATATTTAGTCTTCATATGCGTACGTAAGAACGAAAGCTATCGTGGATTTATAAGTAACTCACTTCTTCAACCGTTAATATCCGTTTCAAATTAGTGGAGACCATCAATTTAAAGTATAAGACAACATCTAAAATGAGCTAAGAGTGTTCTTTTACTCAAACAGTAGAAAGATTTAAAGGTAAATGTACATTTAAGCTCGTAAGTAAATACTAAATATTACACAGAAAAATACATAAAATTTAGGAAGTTCGCCTTACGTTCTTGAGCGATGACAAAAAGATCAACTCCAAAGTTTAACCTTAAGAGGAGCTTATACATATACTTCTATAACATATATAAGATAAAAGTTTTTCCCACATGAAACTCTCCAATAGTATTAAGAAAAAGGATATTTATATATATACAAAATTAGCGTGAAGTGATAAACAACTCTTTTTCGTTTAGAAAGATTTGAAAATTGAACTTCTCTAAATATAAAATATTTTTATTGGAAGTTTCATCCGTCAAAGTTAGATGTATTATTCGATGCTGCACAAATTAGACGGAGTTAAACATCAAAAATTGCGATGCTAATAGAAAAATATTGAATATCTATTAATAAAAAATTGGAATCTAAACTTTGATTAAGATTAATTTGAAAAAAAACACGCATGATGACTTGACGTCACATGCGTGTGAGATCATCAACGGCATACAGTCGTATATATTTTTATGAGGTTTCCACAAGTCAGTTATAAAATTATGGAAGAAGAGATTGTGTTATATATAGAGAGAGTAGTGTGCATTCATTTATATGCTACGTCTCATGTATTTGATTCATCTCTGGCAGCCTCACAAGTTTGTATATATATTAGACTTGTTAGTTAACATTTCCGATATTAATTGCCAACTATATCATATATGATGCACGTAGTTTATACTTCATGTTGAGGTAATTAGTTTAATCTGCCAGTCTGCAACCATATATANAATGTTACGTACGAAGGAAATGACTTATTAGAGAATGATCTAGGTCACCGAATTAAACTTATTGGGAAAATTAAGGTGGTCACTAAATTAAGTAAGCAGATTTGACTTCCCTTAAAAAAACGTTGTAACATTAAATAAAAATATGTGTTTTATTGGATATAATGGCATGTTTCTTGCATCATAACATTTTTCATGATATTTTTTTTTGTGAATCAAAACATAACATTATTAGTAAAAAAATATTGTAAAATAATTATCTACTTCTATTTTATTTCAGATTTTTTTTCTTTCTTAGCTTATTTTACTAGATACTTTTTAAAACCATAATTGTTTAAAACATAAGAAAATTATAAAACTTCCAAACAGACCGTAAGGTTTGAGTCTCATCAGATGATTTTTTCCGTCGTTAGAGAGATTATCTATTTCGGCTCTATTTTAGTTTCTAGAACGTGCTGAACATGTCATACGCCTCCATTTTAATACCAAAAATTGTGTACACCTACCATGATTAAATAAAAATAATTATCGAACTTAATTGTGATATGTTCGTGATTTAATAAACTGAAGTTTGATTTTCATGTTTTTTTTATTTATAATTAATTTATTCTTGCTACATCGACATAAAAAAGTTATGAAGTTAAACGTTACGATATTTTAGCATGGGGAATTACTAAGAAACTCTTTGGTCATGATAACTCAACAAATGAACCAAAAAGCACTCCAAAACAATTAAGCAATCCATCATTGTCCTCTTGCTACGTGCTTAATCATTATTATTGAAATTTAAGAGCGTGCTCGATCCGTCGCCGGTCAAGTCAGCCTTTAATATGTAACTTTAATGTCACATGAAAAAATGTTAAAAAAATGTATGCAAAACATATGATAACAATTTGATTAAGTAGGCAGGGACACCTCAATTTTATAATTCAATTTGAGTGTTTAGGTTCTTTTATTGGTCTGATTATTAATTAATATATTATAATAATCAATCATGCGCCATTATGCTGGGGAATAATAACGAATGAAAAAGACCTGTCAAACAGTATGAGAATAATTGACTTCATGTTAACTATTAAAACTCCTATTTGTTATAATGATCAAGTTGACAATGATAATATTGAGAGTGAGGGTCAACGCAACTAGTGACACTAATTAACTAATAGTTTCCGCTAAATGTGCTTCCCCAGTGTACAGGTTCCTCACCCATTTTTTCTAGTTTACTTTAATACATATATGATATAAATATATTTAAGGTTAATTAAATAATTAATTAAAGGCTTGACTTCCCAAGTCATTTTTTTCCATTTCTGTATTGTGTAATTATGTTTCGCCTCCTTCTTAGAAGTCACTCAATGTATTGACCCATTGTTTCATCGCCTACTTCAACTTTAATTTGTTTACTTTTACGCCTCATCGTCACCGTATATGTTTCTATTTTTTTTTTTTCATTTTCTTATATACATTCATTTATCCTTTTCACTCTTTTATTAAAATTCCAAAAGTAAAAGTATGTGGAAACTGGAAAGTATAGTTTAATTTAACTTAAAGAGAATTTTCCTCACAAATGACAATAATATACAAAGGATAAAATTTAGAAGTATACTGATAAAATTATTAAAAGACAGCTAAATCTGCGATAATTCCAATATTGGAAAAGAATTATAGTATTCTCCATGGCACCGTTTTGCTACAAGGCTTCTGATGATTTTTTATCACTACTTTTTTGGCTCGGTTGGTAGCATTATTATTAAAAAAAGATTATCTTCAAACAAAAATAAAGATAACTAGTTTAATCATAATTGGTCGTTGGGAGCATAACCAGACTAAGGGCTATATTGAATAGTCGAGAAACTCGAGATGAAGCTCCAATTAAAAAAAATTTTCATATTGCTAATGACACTCATGATTTCATTTTTATAGTTATCAAGCTCGATTAGTTAATAGTGTCGCGTGCTAATAAATTCTTAACTATGATCTAAAGAAAAAAAAGTGGTCTAATATAATTATCTCTTATAATAGTTCTTTCCTAAGATAATTGTTTTTTTTCTAACTACAATAGCAGTGCAATGGATATAGAATTTTATGAAAAATATTCTGTTTGAAATATATTTTTTTTGAAAATTATGAAGTTGTGTTCAGACATTTTTTTTAAAATAATATTCAGAAGATAATAAATTATATTGTATACAATGTACATAACATACATGAATTTTGTATTATTTAATATTAATATGTTTTTTTCAAATCTTATGTAATTTAAAAAAAAACTATTTTTGTTGCTATAAAAAATCACATCAAATATACTATATTTTATTAATTTTTCTATAATAATTTACATAAAAGATACACAAATAAATATTATATTGTAGTTAATTTTTAAACAAATTAAAACTTTTTATCATTATTTTACTAATATGCTATATGTAAAATGTCACTTGACTTCCTTTTCATTGTCTGCGATCCTTTTTAGTATACTTTAGTTTTTCTAATTATATTCATCATCATTATTATTATTATTATTATTATTATTATTATTATTATTATTATTATTATTATTATTATTATTATTATTATTATTATTATTATTATTATTATTATTATTATTATTATTATTATTATTATTATTATTATTGTTGTTGTTGTTGTTGTTGTGTATCATTCTTCGTTTAGAGTTAGTCTCCTCTTTTTTCATATTGTAATTCATAAATGCGGGAAGAAAATAAGTATTAAAAATTAGTACGCTTCTCTTATTATTTAATTTTTTTTATAATATATTACAATAACACTTAAACTTTTTTCCTTGTAGGCTAGATAGCTTTTATATGGATCAAGATTTGATTATAAAAGTATTGTTATAGTAATTATTTTTTTATGCATAATATCATAATTATTATATATTATCTTATAATATTATTATCATAACATAAAATGGTGCAATAAATTATTTTTTTTCTCATAAGATATTACTTCTCAAAATTATTCTTCATTTGAATATATATTTTACTTATATTTTATTATTTTTTATTAACTGTATTTATAATTATAATTTGGTTAAATTATAAATATTGATAGATTTTTTAGTAATTTATGTAAAAATATATTTGTATATTATTTTAAGTTGTGTACTTGTGACATGTGCCACAGTTTTTTGATAAGTCGACCCCCATCTAAAAAATATTTCTTAACATTGCATAAGATGATATATTATTTACCATAATTTTTAAAATTTTGAAATATTTTAGCATGGCATTACTATCTTAAAATATTACGTGTCATTCATACTTTAGAATCATTATTTTATTCTTTATATATAAACATCAAATGTGAGACTAAAAATAAGTAATGAATATAGTATCTTATTATTAGGTTATTTATAGAATCTGTATAATATAGTATACAAAATAATTTGAAAAACCTCATGAGAGGATGGCACTTATCATCTTTGACTTGTATTGTTATGTGTCAAAATTTCTTAATTTACTTATATTGTTTCAAAATAATTATCATGTCTTTGATTAATTTATCATTTAGATTAATTTTTTCTTAACAATTTTACGTGTCAAAATTTCTGACTAATTTACTTACGCTTCTTTGAATAATTTTATAACTTTGTCATCCTAATTCGTCTTTAATTTTTCTTCTTATAAACTTTACATCTAAAAGTAAATTTAGAAATCTATTACTTTCAAAATTGCTGTCTTGTAATCGTGCAAATTGCACGTTCCAACGTTTGACGCATTCATCTATTAAATAGATATAGACATAAAAAGATTAAAATAATAAAATCAATTACATATTATTCAATGATTAATTTTGGATATATCAGATTATTTATTTGTTGATTTAATAATAATAATAATAATAATAATAATAATAATAATAATAATAATAATAATAATAATAATAATAATAATAATAATAATAATAATATAAAATATTATCTAGCTCATTTTTTAATTTATTTTATTTAAATTATAAAATGTTGATAGTTAAGATATTAATTTCTTCTTATTGTATAATACATTTGACTTTTTTAAGATTTTAACTAAATCATATTTTAACTATTACTTAAATTACTTTTTGCTATTTGATTAGTTAATAATAATAATAAATAATAATAACAAAATATTATTATTTCAAATTTAATATTAGATAAAAAATAATTAAGTATATATCACATGCATCTAATGACTAAAACAATAATCATATCTATTCATTTAGATTACTTGTATCTTAGTAATTTCATGTGCCAAATTTTGTTAAGCTTATATAAGATTCTTTCAAGTAATTCTTTTGTCTTTTGTTTTTCTTAATTATCTTTAATTTAGCTCTCCATGTAAATTTTATAAGGATTAAATATTTTTTTCCTTGGGACCCCAAACCCTATCTTTTAATTTTCAAAAAAGTTTTCATATTAAAAGTAATAGATAAAATAATTCAAAGAAAATACTTATTGATTTTGAATTTCGTATGAAGCCCCTAATGCTTTAATCCTTCTAAAAAGATAACAGTGAGATAATGCAGATACCACATTTCATTCTCATCTATTTATAGGTATAAAAGAAAAATATTTAAATAATAGACTAATATTCTTTAGTAACTACTCTTTAAAAATCTTATAATTATTAGTTTGTAAATAAGAATAATAATTATATTTTATGATTTTATAAAAAAAATGTTAAAAGTTATATATATGAGGTGTGTTAGCATGCACGCACAAATACATTCGGTGCAATAATAGACACATACGAGTATGTGGATTTATAAAAAAATATTTTATCTATAATTCAAAATATAGATATTGTATTTCTTTATGTGTATGTAATTGCACCGAATGCACCTAATTGTGCATGCACACAAATATAGGTGTATATATATAGAATCCGTATAAAATTTTGCTATTATATTTATTTGAATTTATTATTACATATTTAAAATAATTTGTTTTTTTATATTTATAAATATAAAAATTTTAAAATAATAAAATCTTTACTAATTATTTTTTAAGATCTTAGAATTATTTGTATACATAAGAACAATAATTATATTTAGTTATTCTAAATTAAGAATATTATTACAAACTCGATAAATAACTTTTATATTGTATTACGTGGCTTCATGAGAATTTTTTGGTTGTCCATCTTCGACTTCTCATATGATTGATTCTTTGGATAGAAATATAAAATAACAATTTTTTTCTCAATTATCATTAGGAAAATACTTCATTCCAACAAATTTAAATATTAAGTTTTAACTAAACGGGTTTGCATAGCGATTAATAACAGTTGCATGACAGTCTATCAGAAGTGTATCATTACCTATTGCTAAATTCACGTCGATCAAAATGGCTCATCAGTATATATTTTTTAGGATTAAAAAGTTCCCAACAAATCACCATATGTAGACGTCTAATAGCCTTTTAATCTTATAATACTTGGTCAAACACACACACACACACATATATATATATATATATATATATATATATATATATATATATATATATAATATGATCAATCTATGAAACTATGATCCCTTACGAAAAAGACGACGCAGTAGTCTAATTTGACGTTATTAAAAGTTTATTCTGATTTCACTTAATGGTGAATTAGGCGTACCGTTATTTTATTATAATGCTATTATACAAAGATGAAACTAGATTATTATTTCTTTGTTCAATGAAATAGTGTCACTATTTGCTTCTTTTTTTGTAGCTTCATTACTGTATTGTTAACATTGTACTTTCAATAATTATTGCTATATACTGTTATCAAACAAAGTTTGCTTCCGGGAATGGAGGAGGTCAATTGCTGGAACGCTTTAATTTCAAACTAATCTATCTACTACTTGTCCTTGGCTGCCTAACTATTGTATCTTCTAAAGTTAACTTTCCCAAGAAAGGTTAGTTTCTTGGAGGTATAATGACATCTTGTGTTCATGTTTTTCAATTAATTGTGACGATAATATTCGAAAATTACTAAACATATATCAAATTTCATAGCGAATTACAATTATATTAACTACGCTGATGAATAATTTTATAATTAATTTTTTTATCTGGATTTTTAAATTTGAAACCTATGCAAATACAAAATTAAGATTATTACACCCTAACCCCAACCTCGCTTAATGATGTGAATATTCATAATATTTAGAAGTTTAATATACGAAAGGTCTTTCTGCTTAATCAAAAGTTTCGAATTCTACTTTTTCTACATAAAATATGAAAGTCGTATATTATAATTGAACTTCCAATTCAAGATGGACTAGATTAGTCTATATACATCATATTTTTAGAATCAATTACTTCTTAAATTATAACTAATAAAATATGCCAAAACAAGGCAAAACATATGGATAAAGGCCGTTTGATATGCGCTTCTGCACCAAAAATTCTTAGCTACTTAAACTTATTGTAAACTTGTATACAGTAAAAAATTCTTCGCTTGTCATCAAATAATAACTTTTTATCGAAAACTTTCATTTCTCTAAAAAAAATTTATCACAAATAGTCATAAATAGCAGTTAACCATTCTACAGCAGTACAGTAATCGGTAGGTTTTTTTACTTTTATTATAAAAGCCAAATGTTGAAGATCTTTCATGTGCTATTTTATCTCGTAATTTAATTCAATTTTTTGTACTTTACACTCGATATATGCATAAGTTACTATATAAAAGACTTCTACAAATAATATGTTATAGAGAATGAATTGATATAGAATGGGGATCGATAAATAAACAGAAGCAATAACCAGAAAATTAAGATCGATGAACATATTTCTGTAATTTTTTTATCATTTTTTGTTTAAATATTATTATATATGTAGGAAAATAAAATAATTATCATAAATTCTTAACTCTCTATGTCAAAGTCCAGAGTATTTTTTATGTCCCTTTTATCTCCATAACTTTAAATTAAGTTTTTTCCACATATCTAATATTAAATATTATTTTTTAAAAGTAATTATTAGTCTTTATTAGTTGGCATTTACATTTGTGCTTAATCATAAATTATTAATTTTCTGTTATTTTATATGTTTATATTTGTTAAATTACTATTTACCCTAAAAATGAATGGCATAGGGCTGCCCAATCGACTGTTGCTTTGTGACTTTTGTAACTCCTATTCAATGAAGATGGTCCCCACACCTCTATTGAAATTATCTTAATTTTTATATCTTTATTTTTTCATGGTACAATAATATTTTAGTAAACATAAAAAAATTAAATATTAATAAATAACATTGATAGTAGTTTACGATTAATTAAAAAAATAAAAATAAGAACAAACGAGTGATTAATATTAAAAATTATTTATCTTTCAATTATAATTTCAATCCACACTTGATTCTAAATAATGTTTATATAGAAAAAAATGAGGGTGCATAATAATTTACTATGCACTAAGTGCGGTACACGATCTGACCCATTGATTTAAAAATCAATGATCATACTTTTTATTAAACTAATTTTCAATTGCGACTAATGTTTAATTAATTTAAGAGTTATTAGCATATTCAATGAGAACGAAAAATTAAATTCGAGCAATTCTAAAATTCTGCAAATCAATTTAATTATGATTAATCATATAACATTAAATTTATGAGAATAAAAAAATTTAAAGAGAGAAATTTCATACTAATGTTCATGTAACAATAATATAATATTATGTAGATAATATTTTTATTATTTTTAATTTTAAAATATTGTTAGAACTTCTTCTGTTCGGTTTCTCGCTCCTTGACTTTCTGTACTTTGATTGCCCTATGCAAATTAATAGCATATATATTCCGTTGTGCAATGTGCATGTATCCGGATTTTGTGTTTTTTTGACGTAATAATGCATGTTTCTCTCTCCTCGAAAGTGGACGACACGCGCCAACTCCAAAGTCGACCAAGTCGAGTCCGATCCTTGGAAGAGTCACGAGACCGACCAACTAAAAAATCGGGCTTATTGAACTGGTCAAGGACTCAAGTACATGTCCATCTGTCCATGGGTTCGGGCCTTTGAGCATCACATTCCGGGGTCGACGGTGACTTCGATTGGTTTCCATAAGATTTAATAATGTTGCACTCACGGGGACGAGAAAATTTCAAACCAATTTATTAACTCGCATTTATTTTAGTGAGAAAAATCTTAAGATAATTTTCTTGAAAACATTAATGTAGTTAATAACACATTAATACATTTAAATGTTTGGGGTTATCTAATATAAATTGATCATATATAATTGGTATGATTTAGTTCGGACCAATGCCCAATTCTCTATATTTTTTTCACAAAGTCGTTTATGATTTTTTTGACCAATGAAATGCATTTCTCATTGATCAGAAATTTCTTTAGCTATCGACTTTTTAAAATAAAAAAATTAACGAAAATCTGTTCACGGAAATAAACAAAACCTTAAGACCCTATTTAGATTGAAAATAAAAACTTTTAAGAAATAGAATATGTTTACTATAAAGCCGTGAACATATTTCAATTATAATTTTATTCTAGGATTCTTTAGGAATGAATTTAATTTAATATTTTAAAATATATACAATAATTTTATGAATTTTGAGATAATTTTAAGAAATTGAGATATTGATCGAGTTAATCTTATTTAAAAAATGTTTGACAAAAGAATAATTCGATATTTTTTCTCTATTTTCAATTCAAATAGTTCCTAATTATATTGTTTTGTCATAAAATATGATCACTATAACTAAAAAAAATTGCTATATGGAAAAGCAGTTTGAATAAAAAAGGATAATATAATCGTTAGGAATACCATAACTGCATGATATCTCATTATCTTGGATAGCATAGTTAAAGCATATATATATATATA
>LTAE01000132.1:81136-104350 GCA_001647135.1 Pontederia paniculata | reverse complement strand
TGATTAATAGCAAATGTCACGATCCTGTTCTCCACTTATACTTCGTGCATTATCTTCTTCTACATTTGGAAGAAATTGCATGCATCAAATCCTTTTTACTAAAAAAACATAAACCATTAGAAAGAGCAATTTATTTTTAGTATAAATTGTGTTAAGTTTAAACTCGAAATCTTTAAATATTATATTAAAATTAGATGTTAAGTTGATACAAATATATATATATATATATATATATATATATATATATATATATTTGTATCAACTTAACATCTAATTTTAATATAATATTTAAAGATTTCGAGTTTAAACTTAACACAATTTATACTAAAAATAAATTGCTCTTTCTAATGGTTTATGTTTTTTTAGTAAAAAGGATTTGATGCATGCAATTTCTTCCAAATGTAGAAGAAGATAATGCACGAAGTATAAGTGGAGAACAGGATCGTGACATTTGCTATTAATCACGAAATATGGAGAGACTAACTTTGCACAAGTTCTTATCATTGAAGTGGTAAATCCTTTGATACTTAACACGTGGAAGACTGGACTTGGTTTATGACAAATAAGGGCATCTTAATTGGGCATCACCTTCACAAGGGAAAAGTATGAAGTTGAACTAATCAGTGTAAATTATTATCATATTACAAGTTCCTCGATATTTCTTCGACTATTCTTCTCGTCGCCTGTTGTTTTAATTGTGGAATCAATTTGTGATGTATATTGCAGCGACCTCAACTTCTTAAAGGTCCAAGGAAAAAGGAGATATATATGAGAGCGAAACTTCATGTGAATGACCCACCTTAATTAGTTATTCCAAGATGTTGATTGAATTGTTTAGATTAATGAATGCTTGAACTTGTGAAGCAAATATTACGGTTATATTTGATTCCAACATTGAAGTTAAAATTAAATTATCTCTATTTATAAGATGTGATTGATAATTTAATCTCTATTTTCTTTCACGTTAATAATGAAAAAAAATCTAATGTGATGGTACTACTATCCATCCGTTAAGAAGAATACGCTTTCTTCTTTGGAAAATAATCACATTATTCTCATTTTATTCATCTAACGTTCATATATCATTCAAATATTACAATAAATAAGAACAAATATTATGCCTTCAGTCTTAGTCTAATAATAAATTTATATGACTCTTATGTATCAAAATCTCTAGAATAATAAGTGTAATCCATCTGATGTATTCCAGTTAAAAATTAATATCGTTAGATATTGTGTCTCCTGTGTGTGTAATCTCTCTAACTTATTTAACAATTAAACAAAAAATATCAAAATGAAATAATATATTATTTGAATTATCTATTTATATTTCAATGCCAAATAACATAACATTTTTTGAGATTTTTTACTTTCCTTCCGTCAATCATCTTCGAAGGTCTTTATGAGAACAAATATTTGGTCGACGATAATTATATGTCAAAATTTAACATGCATAGTCGCAATACAACATTGATTTTTCTAACATCATTTAGAATTGTGTGGTAATTTGTAAAAGAGGACGCAAATACCGAGTGGACATTTTTCATTCGGTTCATTTTTACGCATAAGTGGACTTGACTGAGTAGAATTATGCAAAATATGTAGAAGAAATCACATGTTATCCTACATGTACTCAAGGGAGTGTAAGATGAATGTTTGCACACATATTAACAAAAAGTAACATAGATATATAGCACAACAAATAAATAATAAAGACACATGTAGTTAATGAACTAAATTTTACGAATTAATGTAAAATGAAATAAAACATCTGGGATTCTTGTTACAATGTATATATAATAGATGCATAACATGTATAAATAGATGATGCACATACATATATAAATAATATGATTTTTTTAATTGCTTAGTTGAAACAAAAAAAAAATATATAAATTCGTAATATGATGGATTAATAATATAATATTTATTTAATTTTATTTATAATATTTAGTTATATGTTTTGATCCCTCTATTATTTCACTCTCATTTCGTCTCTTTTGAGAGCTGCAATGCAGAGACGGAGCCAGGCCCCTTCCCCCACTAAATTTTTAACGTAAAGTTATTTCTATATTAAAAAAATATGTTAATAATTATATAAGTTTTCTTCTATTTTGTTACTTTGTTGATTGTGGTATTAGAAGAAATTAAGTAAAAAACGAGTGAGTAAAGTTATTTAAATAATATTTAGATAAAAAAATTATAGGGTCATAAAAAATTTGGAAGGACAACTTATACCTTCAAACTCCAAATATTTTATTCCACCAAATTAATAAAATTAAGAAAAATAAAATTTTGTAGGCAAAATTATCTATTCAAATAAAATTTTAAAATTATGCCGTAATTCATTTAAAATAATATTCTTTCTTATATTAATTTGATTTAGGATAGAAAAATATTTGATTTGAGTTCATTCATTAATTTAACTTTATTTTCTATCTTATTTTATAATTATTTAATAATTAGAATTATTTAATTTCTATTCATTCGCATTTAATTTTCTTCGAGCTAATTTTGTATCATAATATTTTAATAGACCATCATATTTTTCTTTTCAATTTTTTTATTCAATTTGAGATAAACATTTTTTTATAATTATTTTTACTTTAGCATATTAAAATATTATCATTTGAACAATATTTTTATTGGTGTAATGATAATATTAATTTGTTTACACTCTTTTTATATCTCTCATCTTAGATATTTTTATCTTTATTTTTAAGAGAATAAAAAGATAAAAATATGTGAAAGAGAAGCAATATACATTATAAGGACAAATACTAAAAATAAGAGAAAAAAGGTATAAAGAGATATAAATAATGATAAATATATAAATATTATAATAAATCAAATAAATATATAATAATATTATATTTATTAAGGATCATGTATATAATAAAGGGTATAAATAAATTTTATTTAAATTATTTAAATATGATATACTTTAATTTAAGTCATCCATCATCATAATTTTTTATTTAAATATAAGTTTAATAATAATCCACCATACTCCATCACCCCACCTTACATGCCATCATCTCATTCTATCCATCCATTAATTAGTTATCAAATTTAATATCCTTTTTAATTATTTTATATTTATCGATTAATTCAAATGCTGCATTTACTAAATATTTTTATCAAATTTAATAATTAATTTTTTTACTAACTAATCTTTAATTATTATCCGCTGTTAAGTTAATACTGTAATACATGCCAAGAAATGGCAAAAGAGCTTTTTAACATAAATGAAAGGGCCTGAAGTTTGACATCTGGCTTCAAACATGATTGCCGAGGCCCAAATAGGCCCAATTTACTTAAGCCCACGCACTCCTCAACACGCAACAACTTTGCAGCTTGGGCCACGCTCCTCTCCGTTTCTTCTAAAGGGCATTTTAACAAACACCTCGAGATCAAAACTCTCGCTCGCAGACGCAGTAAGTAAACCACCCCAAAACCTCTCTTTTCTCTGCTCTCAATCCTCGTCCATGGGCAAACTCCCCCCTTCCATGCGCTCTTCCAAACTCCCCATTTCCATGCCCTTCCTCAAGCAACCCCCTTCTCCTTCTCCTTCTCCTTCTCCTCCTCCTCCTCCTCCGCCTCCACCACCCACTTCCCAATCCCATTTCCCTCCGAAGCCCAAGAAGAAGCATGCCGCCACGAAGAAACCAACCCCCAACTCTTCTGCTGCCGGCGGCGTCAAGCTGCCGCAGCTCTTCCAATCCCCTATTCTCTCCGACGCCATCTCCACCTTCCGCTCCGTCTCCGCCGCCTCGCCCGCTCGGCCACTCGATCGCAACTCGCTTCTCCAGTCCTACTGCAACGCCGGCGCCTCACCCGCCGACGCGCTCTCCTTCCACCGCCACATCGCCCCCTCCTTCGCCCCGCCGACGCGATCCACCTTCCACGTCCTCGTCGGCCACGCCTGCCTCCACCCCTCCGCCGCGGACCCGTCCCCCGTCCTCGACCTTATGACCGCAGCAGGGTTCCCACCTGATGCCTCCACAGCTGACCTCGCGGTGCGCGCCCTTTGCTCCGCCGACCGGCTGGACGATGCCTGCTCGCTCGTCCGCCGCCTCGCGGCCTCCGCCACGCCGCCCGACCAGTTCACGTTCAACTTCCTCGTCCGCCGCCTCTCCCGCTCCCGCCCGCTATCCACCGTGCAGTCATTCATCGACGATCTTCAGCGGTCCGCCGCTGGCATCTGCCCGGACCTCGTGACTTACACTATCCTCATCGACGCCGTCTGTCGTGGGGGGAACCTCCGGGAGGCTATCCGGCTGCTGGGCGTGCT
Source organism: Pontederia paniculata (assembly GCA_001647135.1). Lineage (NCBI taxonomy): Eukaryota > Viridiplantae > Streptophyta > Magnoliopsida > Commelinales > Pontederiaceae > Pontederia > Pontederia paniculata. Next base: position 100,056 of record LTAE01000132.1, on the reverse strand, counting down.
TGCAGCCGCGGGATTCAAGCCCGATTGCTATGTCTACAACACTATCATGAAGGGGTACTGCATGTTGGATCACTGCGGCGAGGTGATGGAGGTATACAATAGAATGAAAGATGAGGGCGTCGAGCCTGACCTCGTCACGTATAATACCCTCATATATGGTCTCTCCAAGGCCGGTATGGTGGAGCAGGCGAAGAAGTTCCTGGATATAATGACGAAAACGGGACATTTCCCTGACACGACCACGTACACCTCGCTGATGAACGGATTGTGCAGGAAAGGTGATGCATTGGGCGCGCTTAGGCTGTTGAAGGAGATGGAGAACAAGGGCTGCGATCCAAATGAGTGCACATACAACACGTTAGTTATGGGGCTGTGCAAAGCCAAGCATTTGGATAAGGGGATGGAGCTGTACGGAGTAATGACTGCTGCCGGCATGAAGCTTGAAAGTGCAGCTTATGCCACATTAGTGAGGGTATTGTGTCGTGCTAATAAAGTAGCAGATGCATATGAGGTGTTCGATTATGCATTGGAGAGTAAAAGTTTCAGTGAAGTTACTGCTTACACTGCCTTAGAGAGCTCGCTCAAGTGGCTGCAGAAGATGAAGCAGTAGCTTGCATTAAAAAGGTTAGCTTAACCCGCTCTTTGTCATATTCTTCTGCTCTTCATTAATGAGGCGACTGATGATAATTGTTGGGTAGTAGGCATGCGTTAGTCTAGCGCATCTGTAAACGTCAATATGATATCATAATCCATCGGACAGCATTCTGTGCTTGCCCATTCCGTGCTTATTTTTTGAAAGGCAAACAGCAGAAAAATGAGCTTTTCCCTTTCTACTACATGTATAAAAATTGCAACCGCAATAAACTAGCATCTTGTCATGAGCTTTTAAACTTTAGATAATGTAACCTGGACGTTTCAAGAAATAAAAAATGCACCCTTGGAGGCAGGTTGGAGAAGATCTAACAAATGTCTCTACTTTTAATGCCTTGAATTAATTATGTTCTATGTTTTAATAATGCAGTTACCTAATTTTGTCACGGAATAGTAAATAGTTATTTGCTCTAGTGATCCAATTTATCATGACCAGTTGAATCTCCAACTCTTTTGTTTTTCTTATTATTAATCCTCTTGTCGTAACCATGATGAATCATGTTTTCATGCTTGCTATAGCTTTTTGTTGTTCTTTTAGCCCATGGAGGCAATTTGTTGCCATCATGATAATCCTAAATAGCTCAAAATAATTTCCTTTTTATTTCACCAGTAGCCATTAGTATGCATTATTTCTTGGTATCTGTACATATAATGACAGGTAGCAACCAGGGATCATCTTTTTAAATGATTCAATTATGATATTGATGTCGCTGCTAGCTTCCTGACCTTCTAAATGATCTTTTTGTAATTTATTTGCAATTCTTCATGTTTTTTTTTCAAGTCTGATTGGTTATATGGAAATAACCTAATGATGCCTGATACCACGCAGAACAATGAAAATATGCTCGTCACTGATAGATAACCATTTGGATGTGTCTCTTGCCCTCTTTATTGACAACGAAGAGTAATGACTACAAATTCATAAAATGTCACATATCCATGGATTTTATAGTTTCTCCACAGTTTTTTTGAAAGGAGAAAAGGATGATTAACCGGATGTTAATCATCCCAACTTTCATTCATAATTCAAAATGTAAGAACAGTTACATGTGAGTCATTTAAGAAAGGATAGCGTTGCAGCGAGAGAATTATGCAAAAGTCCAATAACTATATGAGGTTGAGGCATCAGCCAATATATTCTCAATGTACAACCTCTCACCCTGGAAGATCACCCTATTTCGTTGTAGCCAAATGGTCCAAAGGATTGAAAAGATCTTTGCTCGATCTTTCCACGATCTGAAAGTTATGCAGTTCGATTGGACCCCACCCCTCCTGAAGGATGACCAAAATTCCGCTTCCGATGTATGTGAGATCCATCGGATGCGAGATCTCTGCCAGGTTCCACAGTTAATTTCCAGTTTCTGTAGAATCTATTTCCTTAGCTTTTACGGCTAGATATTTTATTAAATAATTTAAAGCATCCCTAGGTAATTGCTTGCTTAACTGTATTATAAAATCAAATAATGAAGAGGAAGAATGACATGAGAGTTGGATAATATGACTAGTCCATTTTTACCTCATTGTCCTCTCTTGTTTACACCATCTCCCCTCCTATCATTTTTTTTCGAAAGAAACCTTTTATATTGTTTGCAGACTTTATTATCAGTGTGGAACAGTTCGATGTTAGGACACATCTAACATGGTCTGTATATGTCTGTATTTTGCATAACTTTTTAGAAGATTGCATCATTTTATGACTACCAATCACAATTTAACACAATGTTTGATGAATTAATGTCACAAGCTAACGTTAATACGTAACTCCTATGATTCAACTTCCTACTTTATGGTTTTATTTTGAGCCCTCGTTCCAATAGTATCTTCAATCCTGTTGGTATAAGGTGTTTCTAGATTATTATGGATAAGCCAAAGTTTCTTGAGGCTTTTGAGTCCTTTTGGCCATCTTTCAGATAACAGTGTTTCAGTTTGGAGCAATTCTATCATATGATCCGTTTGTCTTCTGTGGATTTGCTAATTCTCAAATTTACAATTTTTTTTATTGTGTAGAAATGTATTTGTTAAAATAAACAGTTTCAGGGTGGATCCTGAGTTTATGGTATTTGAAATTCCAGCCTTTTTGCAGGAGATAAAACAATGAAAGATGAACAATTTATTATGATTAACTATTACTGTTATCGTCATAATCGTTAATATTTTTTGTTGCAGAATTTTCAGCATGTGTTCTTACTAAAGGTGATAAACTCTGTCTACTTCAACATAATTCAGATTGCTCATGGACTGGTTTGGCTACGCGAAGTATTAACTCGCAGTACCTTTGCAAACCGTTTCCTCAATGGTTATTAATTTTGCAACTCCATTTTTCCCGCGCTATGATTTTATGTCTAATGCTCAATATAATGGTCATAAGTATACAGATGCAGCAATTTAGTAAAAAAAAGGTAGCCATGGCTTTTGAAGTTTTGCAAGATACTAAGCACCAAGTAGCTATTCTCACTTATTGGGTGATTCAAGCAGGTCATAAAGCTTAACTAACTTTTGATCAATGTATTTTGAGTACCTAATGATGATAGATACTGATGACTTACTTTTTCTTCCAATTGAATAAATGACATATTTTTTTACTTTTGATCAATGTATGTTGAGTATCTAATGAGGATGGATACTGTTGACATATTTTTTCTTCCAATTGAATAAATAACACATTTTTGTCTTGTTGCCATCTGAACACTTGTTAGTTTGAAGGATTCAATTTGTTTTTTGAAAATTTGAAAGATTCAAGCTTGTTATGGGCAGTGTATCTTTACCTGCAAATATCCATATGCTGGTTCTGGTAAGGTAGTCTGCCATGACATGAGAGTATGAGAAGTACATTTGCACGATTTCCAGTCTAGTATATAAATGACTTTTGTCTTTTCTTAATCTTTATCATAAACGTTACATCTCAACTTACATGTCTCATCTCATGTGATTGTATATCGAATCTCTTTGAACATGGGGTTCATTTATCATGTCTGTTTGAGATATCTATCAATACGTCTTGTTAAAAAAATCTTCTTGTTATAAAAAAAAACTTCTTGTTATTTGATTGGTCTCTCTTACCCCTTGTCTTTGTCATAGATATTGATGTTATATAGATATTGATGTTATATATTGAGACTTCAAAACCTGAGTCTCCTGTATCTTCTTTTTTTTTTTTTGGTTTGGAGAGGAGAAATGGTCGGGGGTAGTCCAATGATTCAGTATCATCTTTTCGGTATGTGACTCTGTATCCTCAAACTTTTTTCCCATATTGTTGAAGTGAAATATCATATAAAGTATTGTGGCTTAGTTTAAGAATCTTATGGTTATTCTAGGTTTCAGTTTCTATTACATCGCTTCAATAAATAAAAGGAGCATTAATTATTTAAACTGAGTGATCATCCTTTTCTATTCGGTGATTAAGGAGATTTGAGTGATCATTCCTTTGATATCCAGTAGTTTTCATATTTGATATAAGAGATGCTAATGAATTTTGATAAATAATTAATCTTACTTATGGTAATTGGTGGTTAGAACTGGAAATAACTTTTGGTTATTTCAGCCTTCAATATAAATATGTGCTTTTTCTTAATGTTCTTTGTGCATTGATCATGGAAGAAGATCAGCCTAAATTATCGTTGGTTTGTTACTTAACCATTATTCTCTTCATATGCCAGGCTCCGATGACAAGTTCTCAAGCAACTGGACAAGTCTATTTGTTAGTATTGTTGTTATATATACAAAACATGAAAGAAGACCCTCCTCTAGAAAAAAAAGACCCTCCTCTAGACTTCATCACAACTTTACAAAGAAATAGTGCTTGATGCCAACGTCGTGATTCTCTTTCCAGAATTAAGACGTTATTATTAATCATATTGCAAACAATACCCAGAGAGTTACATCCATGAGAGTACATGTGTAGTGCACCCTGCGCTACGCATTCTTCAACTCTTACAAACAATGTGCTGAACCCTGTTGCTTGACACATTTTTCTCAACAAAACATTTTAAGCAATATGTTTTACTTTTGCCAATAGAAACATGTTTTAGTCATGAGAGGCATGTCAAAAATCCAAAACGACAAAACTCGAAGTTGGACATGGTGGATGCTGTCAACTGCGCACATGCACTCAAACACGATGCGGAGGTTGCAAAGATTCTTCATGTCTCCCTCTCCAGCCAATTTCACATCGTTGTGCTCGTTCCTCTTAGCATCGCACGAGGGCACAACTAAAATTATATATGGCACACTTGTAGGCTGCTGGAAGAACAAGTAGGCAAAGGCGCTCGTGCAGCCTATTAATTAACGTTCCAAATGAGCAATGTGTACTACCAGTACTTAAACCATGCCTGGATTCTTGATGGCTTTGGTTGGACTTGGAGACACTGATGCCTTCTGCAATGGCGTTGCAGGTTGTCTCTCGCCCAGCAGTCCCTGCCACAGACATTACACGCTGGGCAAAGTCATTGCATTGCACATCCAGTTCATGGCAGGAATGCAAGAATCATGCTGCAAAGCTAGAGATCCAACTCGGCACCACATGCGGTTGGTGGCCAAGATTCTTGCTGTCTTTTCTCATCACAAACTACAGTGTTGATCTGTTCATCGTATAAATAGAGGCATCCCCAGACACAGACACATCCATCCTTAGCTCATCATCTGCAAGTCCCATACAACTCAAAAGACTCCCAGAGAAAAAGAACATGGCGCCGAGCCAGCGTTGCCACATTCGCTCCATTAGCTTGCCCACGAGGTCTCACCCCGTGGCACAGAGAGTTCAAGAGGAGCTGCACAAGCTGGGCGCTTGTGTCGACGCCGCGTCCTCCACCCCGCAGATGTTGCCTGATGCGCTGAAAGAGCTTGCAGCGTTCCACGAATCCGTCGAGGAGCTTCTTCGTCTGCCATGCAGCCAACAATCTCTGGCATCGGAGAAAAAGCGAGTGGAGCTTGAATTGGATGAATCTATCAGAGTGTTGGATCTCTGTGGAGCCTTGAAAGAAAGCTTAGCAACGAGGAAAGAGCACATCAAGGACCTCCAGTTGGCTCTTCGGAGGAGGGACAGTGCTGCAATTGGCAGCAAAGCGAATGCTTATGTATCCGTCGTCAAAAAGGCAGATAAGCATATCAAGAAGTGCTTCTCATCCATGAAGAACATTGCCGAGTCCGCCGATAAAGATTGCGATTTGTCGATGTCTTTCCGATTTCTGATTGAAGTGAAGATGGTCACAGTTTCTTTGCTGCAGCTGGTGTCATCTTCATTGCCAATGCAAACGGGTGCAAGAAGGACCAGCAGATGGTCCTTCGTCTCCAAGGCATTGAGCAAGAAGAAGGTATCATCAGATGGGGAGCATGAACAGGCAAACGAAGTGGAAGAACAAGATTTGTTCTCATGGAACAGCAAAGATGTTGATGAAGACAGGGCACAGAAGGTCCAGAGTCACCTGGAGAAGCTTGAGATCAGCATGGAAGACCTTGAAAATGGATTAGAATGCTTGTTCAGGCAACTAATTCAGAGTAGAGTCTCCATTCTTAACATCCTCAGCTGTTGAAGATCCAGAAACACCTTGTGCTCTGTCAGCCTCCACATTTTAGGCGATGTGCTGATAATTGGCCATTCCAATCTTTTGTATAGAAACTTTTGCAATTGTATAGAAATGAGTCGGATATTCTCAATTTTGAAAAAAAAAAATCACATCCCAATGAGCTTCTCGACTTGTTATTTAATTGTGCACTTCTATGTATACTTATCATATCAACCACTATTTTTGTTAAACAATGGTCATTTCCAGCATGAAGCCAGAAATTGCTCTACTGTTATGTATTGAGCTAGATGATCATGATAAGAAAATTGATCCTACATAAACTAACTGTTCCTGACTTTCTAAGGGAAGAATTAGAATGGAAGAGCATTTATTTAAATATGAAAATGTTTGTCAGGAATTGAAACATTTTTCCTTTTCTTTTGTATTTGACAATTAAAAAAGATTCGATAACCTAAAATAATTTCTGTAGTATCATATCTTTCTCATATATATATATATATATATATATATATACTCACACAAACAAATAAATTTTAGTGTTTGTCATTTTTCGTTATACAATTAGGCACAAAACATAAGTTATCTTTTTTAAAATATTCTTTACAATTTTGTCAATGACATAGAACATATTCCAGCGAAACAAACACCACTTGAGATAAATGAGGACTCTGGCTCTCTATTGTTTCCTTTAACTTACTCCCACAGAGAGTTTTTTTGTAAATGCTTGGACTATATTAAGGAATGCTTAAGTATGTACAAAATATTATGAAGTTCTTGAGGAGGTGTTCCGTCCATAAAAGTCTCATACCAGGAAGAACATCTCCCGCAGAGAATTAATTCTGTGCTTTTTCTGAAAATGTAAACCAATAGGCAGTTGGTATGATTGGCAAATGCTTCAAACCGTAGTATTCTATCAAGTGTGAAGCATATACATATGCATTTTATCCATTTTTAATGCTCCACCCGCTCGGCTGAATTATTAGACACCTAGTAATTTCTACAGAAAAATAATTTATCCTCCTAATACTCACATTTTAAAATGTCTCAAAAAATTGATGTAATTATTTTGTGTGCTATTAAGAGAGAGAGAGTTAGGAGGATATAGAACCACTCATTTTTAAAATAATTCAATAAATGTACATGTGCGCGCAAAAACTCAACTTGCACTATATACGAGCTCAACATAAGATTTGCATATCTTCTCTAATTTGTCTTGATTATTATTGGCATTCTTTTCGATTGTGTTTCTATTAACGTGTATTATTTCGAATCACATATTTGACTATAATAGATAAGATTTTAAACAAAAAATTTATAGATACGAACTCGGATTAAAAATATATTTATGTAAGAAGAAGTTGCTTTATCACTCCATCTAATTACTCACAAGCATGAAAAATAAGTGGTTAAATTGTACAATCATCAAAACTATCAGGATGCTAATAGTTGCGTCACTACACGCACTGCATATGAATGCCACTCGTGTGCAAGATCTGCATATGTCAACGCTTCTTAATTTCAAGTTTAATGTTATTTCCTTGATGATACGTGTACCATCCTGGCAGAACACTGTGATCGGTAGGTGCCTTGCCTTCACCTACTTGAACATGCCAAGCTGGGAGAGATGCAAATATCAAGCACGATCTAATAGTTTATTAAAATGCGGATTGCGATCATTGATCCTCTAAGAGAGAGGGATCAGAGCAACTCAGGGTGCTAACATCATACAAACACAAGGGGAAGGTGTAGGTAGCTGAGATTCTTGCTGTCTTTTCCTCTGTGAACATAGTTGTTGAGCTTGGTCTATAAGTAGAGAGAAAGAGAGGATGCAGCATCCTTCCTCTGGACATCGATTGCCATAAAATTAATCCAAAGTTCAGAGAAATGGCCATGGAGATCTTTACTCAGACGTGCCACAACCGATCAGTCAGTCTGCCCTCTGCAGCTCACCCCTTCTCTCTCAGAGTTGAACAAGGACTGCACAAGATAAGAACAGGTGCATCTGCAGCGTCTTCAACCCCAACTGAGATGCCTGGTGCGTTGACAGAGCTCGCATCTGTGTACGAAGCCATGGAGGAGCTTCTGCGACTGCCATGCAGCCAACAACTGAAGGCCTGGTTCGAAGATGAACTGGACGAGTCCATCAGAGTGTTAGATTGGTGCTGTGCCTTGAAAGAGGCCTTGGCTGCAATGAAGGAGAACATTGAAGAACTCCATATGGCGCTTCGAAGACGAGATAATGCTGCATTCGAGAACAAACTGAATGCTTACATTTGTGCCCGGAAAATCCAAGGCAAAAGGATCAAGAAGTGTTTCAGATCGCTGAAACAGATGGATATCAGATGCAACGACAAGTGCAGCGCGGTACCGTTGGTTGTTGTGCAATTGATGGATGTGAAAGCAATCACAATGTCTCTTCTCCGGCAAGTGTCTTGTTTGTTCTCAGTGCAAGCAACGCAGCGAAGGACTTGCAGATGGTCTTTTGCCTCAAGGAGGAAGATTGCAAGTGAGAAGGCTCATGATGATGGCAAAGAATCTGAAACATTAGATTTCTTCTCATGGATTAAGTGCATTTCGAGCAAAGATGCTGATGAAGGGAGAGTGCAAAAGGCCCAGGATCATTTGGAGATGTTGGAGAACAGCATTGGAAGTCTTGAAGAAGGCTTGCAATGCTTGTTTAGGCAACTGATACATAACAGAGTCTCTCTTCTGAACATCCTCAGCTGCTGATTAAAAATTCCATGATCGGCATTCAAGTTTTATGTGATTTGCTGGTCCACATCAATCTGAAACCTTGTATACATACATGTCAGGATTTACATAATGAAAATTCAAATACTCATATTCTTATAATATTATTATTCCAGAATCCAACATATTTCTCTTGTAGTAATATGGCAAATTGTGTCCAACAAGTGTACGTAGCAAAATGTCAGATTTGAGGTTTCTTATTTGGTTGCTCTGTTTCATATTAGTAATTGGCCACTCGTGCACCAATTAGGTCCATCTGCTTCTTAACCAGGAGATCTCAGAGTTCTATTCTAATGCATATTGAACCCTGGACTCTCTTTAGCTAACAAGATCCTGTTGAACTTTCAAATAATAAGCTGTACATTTGTCGATCTCCCCATTTTTCTTAACCAAATATTTAAGTGTTATATATGTTGGTTTGACATGGTCAGAAAGATGGCTAATCCTCTGCTGCATCATCACTTGTCCATCTGCATCCGTGTGATAGGTATATGACACCTATATATATCTATGACACTCGTGCGTTGTATAAATAAATACCATGTTTCGTGACTGGTGTGTTGTTATACAGACCATAAACTTGGAACTATGATTCATTATGGTTCTGGTTGAAACACGAAAACTATTTTTGTAAGATCTCCTGTGGATTGCATGCTGCTACCTACTTGGACATGCCTCACTGGCAAGCGCCTTGCGTATCATGTATACAGTTCATCTTAGCAATTAATTAATAAATAATCGTATCTTAATTTGATGTCATTGTATCAATGGCAGGATGCAATGTAGAATCGCCCCAATACCATGGCCATACTTCTTAGGCCAATTACTTCATAAAAATTCCTCTAACCCAAGCTTTCCGTACCCTCCAAAACCAGATGCCAGGGCCCAAAAAATAGTGTGCTTCAGAGCTAAGATTCACAGGGTTTTGTGAAGACATGAAGCCTATGTAGCTCATATGCAAGCTGTACATGGCACACACACAGCTCTGCATGATCAGATCGGCGATGCCATTCCAAATAAATTTAGGCACCTCTGCCTGCAGACTTGCTAACCACTGAAACATGACAGCAGATCTTGACGCTGATCTATGCATTAAAGAACAAAAAGATCCATCGTAAGAAAGATCTTGTGACAGCAAGAAGGGGTGGTCAGATTCTTGATGTCTCCAACACGTACCAACTTAGCTGTAGGTGGTGGTTTATATAAGTAGGAGACTACAGAGATGAAGTGCACCAGCAATCAAACTTTGCTATCTCATCATCAACTGTGATCAGACAAGTCAGAGCATTCTTCCTGAGCTCGAAAGCAAAAAGAATGGCTTACCAGCCCTGCCATGTTCGATCTGGCAGCATGCCCTCGTGTCCTCATCCGGCCGTGGCCAAGGTCGAAGAGGAGCTGCATCGCCTAAGGGCTTCGGCTACTGCTTCGTCCTCTCAAACTCCTGAGACGGTATCCGATGGATTGAGACGCCTCGGAGACTTGCATGCGTCCATCAGGGAGCTCCTTGCCCTGCCATGCAGCCAACAGGCCCTCACCCAGTCGTCTCAGAGGAAATGGGTGGAAGAGGAGTTGGACGGCTCCATCAGATTGCTGGACGCGTGTAGCACCATCAAGGACGGCTTGACCGCCATGAAGGAGCACGTCCAGGACACGCAGCTCGCTCTCAGAAGAACAGATGGCGCAGCCGCGAAAAGAGTGAACGATTTCGTTCACTCCATGAAGAAAGCAGGCAGGAGCATCGATCGCTGCCTCTGCTCGTTGAGGAAGACGGAGGACAAGGACTGTAATCCTCCATCCATGGTCAGAGTCCTGATGCAGGCGAATGAGATCTCGATATCTCTCCTCCAGCAAGCCTCGTCGTTCTTGTCCGCGCAAACTGGGAGGCCGAAGGCCACCAGGTGGCCTTTTCTCCCCAAGGCATTGAGGAAGAGCAAAGTTGCACACGCCGCGGAGCAGGAAGACGGAATGCAAGATGACATGTCGGAGGTCTTCTCATGGAATGCTTCCTGCAAAGATATGGACGCCGGAAGAATGGTGAAAGTACAAGACCAGTTGAGGAAGCTGGAGATCAGCATTGGAGATGTGGAATGTGGATTAGGATGCTTGTACAGGCAGCTGATCCAAAGCAGAGTCGCTCTGCTTAACATACTTAGCTCCTAATTGAGGCCCTGTTCAGTACAGTCGGAATCCACATTTTTTTGGCGATTAGCTCATAATATTGTTGATAAATTTTGTATAGATACAGTCACAAAATTGAAATATAAAATTTTCAACAGTCTCAAATTTTTGTCTGCGAAAAAAAAGCTGCGAGTTCATGTTCTTTGGCTTCTGACAAGTGCTGAAATGAATGAGTATGATGCCACTCACAGGAAATTACTGCTGCATTCTTTTCCAGCGGCACAAGAAAGCTGACTCTGGCACATACTGTGCTACTGTTTGTCAAGTCAACTTGTTTGTCTTCCCAGCTATGATTTAAATTGATCATTTATTTATCAAACTTTTATGAAAGATCATCCTCCAACTTCATCCGAATTGTCTCACAATTTTGATTCATTTTAACATTGTTTTGACTTTTGAATTTTTTTTGTCACAATCATCATTAATGACGCAATATGGTACTTTGCGTCTCCTATGTTTTAGATCTATTGAATTTAAAATTTATGATTAAAAAATAAATATAAAATATAAATTTTAAATACATTATTTATTCTTAAGGGACACATTCATTATATATATGAGCTAGGAAAAACATGAAAGAACCCTTAATTAAGTCACTTTTTCCGTTCTAAAATTTGTGTGATTTTTAGTTGATGAAGTGTAGAAGAAAGAATGAGTTACATTGATATTGATATCTTTTTTCGGTTTAGACCGTCGGTATCTAGGACTACTATCACTCGATTAATTCGGTGTTCGAACGGGAGCGACATGATAAATCTTGGCCTAATTAACGATTTCGAAACTCGAACTCAGGGCTACTAACATTCGGTCCCTCAACTCGGGATACAGAACCATATGTGTCAATCAACTTGGTTATATTGATATTGATATTTGTAACTCTGCTATAAGTATAGATTCACGAGGAAAATAAATATGAGTCCCTTTAGCATTGTGTGTGCATACACTAGAGTTTGATGAAAGAAATCTCGGATATAAATATTTAAGATTAAATGGAGGTGTAAACTAAACTCATTCACTTTGGCAAAAATTTAAAATTTTCTCTTAATTTTTTTTCATAAAAAATTCTCTTTTTTCCAAAATAGATGGGTTTACACAAGTTTATATGCAATGTGTTTACGCACCCATTTTTCTCAAATATTTATTATATATGTAGTAATGTTTTAGATACATATTAGACATATTCTGTGGGTGATACATGTATTATATTAAATATGCATAACCTATTACCAAAAATAATGTAGATACAATCTAAAGTTTTAATGTTAAAAATTAAAATTGGTTGGCATCTGTTAACGAAATTGTGGTTTTGAGAATAAAAGTTAATAGTCTCAATTCAAATTTTAAAAATATTTTGATGAAAATAATTTTTTATCGTACTTATTCGAATATTAAATTAGTCAATTATTAATAATTTTAGAAATTGATAGACATGAATAAAAAGGGATGTAATCTTAAAAGGAGGGTTCGTAAATTTACATTATTGACATAGGATACTCATGACAGTAAATTTTACTGATGCAACATTTTAATAAAATGCGACCGTCCAATATTATCTTATTTTTTTGGTATTCATTTAAGATTCTCAGTGTTTGAAAATATTAGTATTTGACTAATTTAAAGTCGAGGTAAAAAGTAGAATGATATTTTTTTTAACTTAATTGACTACTTCGAAATTTAAATTTGAGATTAGGAGAAATCCCTCTACTTGAAGTACGAACCCAACATTACCTTGTTGAATTTTGCTGATAGTGTGTATACAGATACTGGCATCTCAATGTATGGATCTACTTTTGTCAGCTGTTCAACTTGTATCAGAATTCAATTTGAACGCCATGCTCTTGGGATCGATGATTTGTTTTTGGCTTCATAAACAACACATACTGCTAGGAAAGAGGGGCTGTTTCCAGCCAGAGGACAGTGATGCAGTTTTATGCCACACAACATAACATGTGTATGGCAAAGTTGACAATGCCATACACCTGCACCATGTTAATTTTTCTTTTTCAATATAGTTGACATACCAAAAGTGAATGCCAGGAAGTTTCTGAATTTGCATGACATGAGTTAGGAAGCTCTATAGAATCTTCCTCATCTTCAACCTCTGGATTTCTCGAGACCAAACTGTGGATTTTCTGATGGTTTAATCTAAACATTTGTTTCTGCGTTTGGATTGTTGTCTGGTTGTTGGTCATCAACAACATCTTCAATGGTGATTCCTTCCAGATGGATAGAGATTGTTTTCTTCACCTTCCATGAAAGGTCCTCAGCATGCTGCTGTGCAGACAGGAGGAGGGACATGACGCTCGTGCATTGCATATTAATTAGTATCCTAAATTAAACGCACGATCACATTGAACTGCCTATAGATATTGTTACAAGATTCACAGAAAAAGAAAATCCAATGATCGATTTGCTACTACGTAACCTATAATTAGATATAGGGAACGTAGGGAAATGATAAAGCCATCGGACAAGTCTTCTTATAAGAAAATAAAATAAAAAGGCTTCGAGAATGATAATTCTTTCAGAAGAGAGTAATGTTATTCTTGCTAAGAAATTTGCGACACGATTAGTCCCAAAGAATACATGAGTTACTTGAGTTAAATTATCTAATAAATTTCAGCAATCAGCTATTACATTTGATAATCTTTAGAAACAATGTGTCCTTCAAAATGGATATAAATTTGTTTGAGTCACATTCCATTCGGACTTGCTTAAAATCCAATTGCAAGCAAGCACTTTGTCTTTGTCATTTGATTCAACGTTAGATAGGAACAGATTTGATAAATACTGATAACTCTCGGATAGAGTATTAGAATGGAAAGATCCATTAGGTAATGAACTATTGCTTATAAGCGCGATGAATAAATAATTCGAAGTGCTTTTCTTGTGTATTCTTGATGAACCAGCCTCTGTCTTAAGCATCGAGAAACACTCGGAACGAAATCCATTTTAGTTCCAAACCAACAATCGCAATCGAGGTCTTGCGACATTTTGGTTAGCTTTCATGACTTTCAATCCATACTTTCGATGATTCATCACCACAACCTCTAACTAGGTTCGATGGGAGCCCACGTCTCAATCTGTATTCAAACTGAACACGGGCGCGTCCTTCATTGGACCCAAAGAGGCGGTCGGAGCAGGCTACGTCATTCGGACTACTAATGAACTATTTTGTATAGCAAGAGCACTTCATTCCTTCTTCAGTTCGGCCCTAGAGAGTGAAGCTTGGGGAGTATGCTAATCTTCTGGAGTGCGTATGATGGGGCTTCCTCAACCTCATTGTGGAATCAGATTGTGACATCCGCATACGAATTTTGAATCTCAAGACACAGTGCCCATGTCACATTCGCTATATGGTTAATGAAATCTACAATCTCTTTCCATCATTTGAGAATTGTACTTGTGTTTATATTCCACGTAGCGCCAACAATGATTTTTGTGCGTGTTTTAGTTGGGAGTTGTTATGCGACCATTTTTAGGATGATAACCCCCTTGAGACGTCTTTAGTATTTTGTACTTGTTTCGGCCTATCAATTATATTTCTAGTTTCATAAAAAGGAGTAGACATGCACGTATCATAAAGAAGACTGACAATGATCATTCTTTTGAAAGAGACTAGCGTTACTCTTTCTAAGAAAGTCTAACTAATGATTAATAATATAACCTTTAGACTTTGTTTGGAAACTAACTAATGGATGAGTGATATGAGATGGTGAAGTATAGGGTGGAGTGTTATTAAACTCATGTTTGGATAAAATTTTATAATGGTGAATGCGTTAAATTAAACAGTGACATATTTGAATAATTTAAATAAAAGTCATTTATACCCTTTATTATATATTATTATTTATGACCCTTAATAAATATGATATTATTATATATTTATTTGATTTATTATAATTTTTATATATTTATCATTATTTATATCTTTTTATATGTTTTTTCTCTTATCTTTAGTATTATTTTTCTCTTAATGTATTTTATTTCTTTCACAATATTTTTATCTTTTTATTTTTTTGAAATAAAGATACAAAAGATCGAAGATGATAGATAAACATAAAAAGAGTGAAAAAATTAATATTATCATTANGTATTTTATTTCTTTCACAATATTTTTATCTTTTTATTTTTTTGAAATAAAGATACAAAAGATCGAAGATGATAGATAAACATAAAAAGAGTGAAAAAATTAATATTATCATTACAAAAATAAAAAAATATTGTTCAAATTACAATACTTTAAGATGCTAAAGTAAAAATGATCATAAAAATAATTGTTTATCTCAAATTCAATAAAAAATAATTAATTTGAAAAAAATATTATGATGACATTCAATAGATTTAAAATATTATGACAAAAAATTAGTCCGAGGAAAAATAAATATGAATGAATAAAAGTTAAACAAATGTAAGTATTAAATAATTATAAAATAAGATAGAAAAAAAATTTAAACCAACAAATGAACTCAAGTCAAATATTTTTTCTATCATAAATCAAAATAATATAAGAAAGAATATTATTTTAAATGAACTGTGATATAACTTTAGAAAGTTATTTAAAAAATAATTTTGTCTAAAAAGTTTTATAACCTTTAATTCCACTAATTCGATGGAATGAAATATTTGAAGTTTGGAGGTGTGACTCACTCCTCTAAATCACATATGACTTTTATAATTTTTTTTTATTTAAATATGATTTAAGTAACATTACTTATCCATCTTTTACTTTATTATTCTTAATATCTCAATCCAAACAAGGCTTCAGAAATAATTCATTCAAAATGGAAATAATATTGAGTCAATTCTATTGATACTTGCTTAAAATCCAACCGCAAGCACTTGGAAGAAGCACACGCACCGACACACCTATCATACTACCATTAGTCTGTAACAAGAAGAATATGTCCCTCCAACCTCTCGAGACTAGTAAAGAACTCGTCTGAATTGAGCTTAACCTAAGCCTAAGGTGAAGGGGAGAGAGAGTAGCTGGTCAGATGGCAGTATGCTCCACTGGACAGAATTGTATAATATCATTATTGTAGAAAAAATTAAAGTAAATAGAGGCATCCTATGGGTAATGTACACCTCATTCTCTGTCCATATTTTCGACTATGCAAACAAAATATTATGTAATATTGACACATATGATTAGTGAATCTCTACTCCGAGTTGAATGACGAAAGAATTACTAGCCTCGAGTTCGAGTCATGAAAACGTCAATTTAGTTACAATTTACCTTCGTTGTCACTCGTTCGAATATCATATTAGTCAAAATATTAGTATCTCTGAAAATTAATGAGTTGTCATCGAGAAAAAGAAAATATTATGTGATTGAATTATAAAAGCATATTTGTTAGATAAATTTTGATACTCAAATATTTCATTAAACTGAAATCAATGGGTTTATTGGACTTCATTATTCACCTATAAAAAAAGTTAGAGATCTAAACTTAAAATTTTAATTTCATTATAACTATTGACAAAATTTTAAGTTATGGCATGGGCCGGCAGCTTATTAATGCCTATACTTAAGAATAAATAGCCTGCTTGACCCATAGTAAGAGCTCAAAACTAAAGGCATATGGAGTTTAGAGGGGTGAATCATACCTTCAAACCTCAAATATTTCATTTCACCAAATTGGTGGAATTAGGAGGAATAAAACTTTTTAGGCAAAACTATCCCTTTAAATAACTTTCTAAAATTATACTATAGTTCATTTAAAATAATATTTAGTACTTACATTTGTTTAATTTTTATTCATTCACATTTATTTTTCCTCGGACTAATTTTTTGTCATATTGAATGTCATCATAATATTTTTTTCAAATTAATTATTTTTTATTAAATTTTAGATAAATAATTATTTTTTGATCATTTTTACTTTAGCATCTTAAAGTATTGTCATTTAAAAATTAGTGAGTTGTCATCGAAAAAAAGAAAATATTATGTGATTGAATTATAAAAGCATATTTGTTAGATAAATTTTGATTCTCAAATATTTCATTAAACTGAAATCAGTGGGTTTATTGGATTTCATTATTCACCTATAAAAAAGTTAGAGATCTAAACCTAAAATTTTAGTTTCATTATAACTATAGACAAAATTTTAAGTTATGGCATGGGCCGACAGCTTATTAAAGCCTATACTTAAGAATAAATAGTCTGCTTGACCCATCTTTAAAATACCAGTAAGAGCTCAAAACTAAAGTCATATGGGGTTTTGAAGGTGACTCACACCTCCGAATCCCAAATATTTTATTCCACCAAATTGATGGAATTAGGAGGAATAAAATTTTTTAGGCAAAACTACCTCTTTAAATAACTTTCTAAAATTATACTATAATTCATTTAAAATAATATTATTCCTTATATTATTTTGATTTATGATAGAAAAATATTTGACTTGAGTTTATTTGTTGGTTTTATTTTTTTCTATCTTATTTTATAATTATTTAGTACTTATATTTGTTTAACTTTTATTCATTCATATTTATTTTTTCTCGGACTAATTTTTTGTCATATTGAATGTGATCATAATATTTTTTTCAAGTTAATTATTTTTTATTGAATTTTAGAAAACAATTATTTTTTTGATCATTTTTACTTTAGCATCTTAAAGTATTGCCATTTGAAAATAGTGAGTTGTCATCGAATAAAAGAAAATATTATGTGATTGAATTATAAAAGCATATTTGTTAGATAAATTTTGATTCTCAAATATTTCATTAAACTGAAATCAGTGGGTTTATTGGATTTCATTATTCACCTATAAAAAAGTTAGAGATCTAAACCTAAAATTTTAGTTTCATTATAACTATAGACAAAATTTTAAGTTATGGCATGGGCCGGCAGCTTATTAAAGCCTATACTTAAGAATAAATAGCCTGCTTGACCCATCTTTAAAATACTGGTAAGAGCTCAAAACTAAAACAACATTTGTTTGACAGAAAATAAATATAAATTATATTTTTTTGGGAAAGATACCGTTTTCTTTATTTTGTTGTGTAAAAAAAAATTAAGTGGTAGTGAACGATGTAAAGTGGAAAGATTTATACATTCAGATTCAAAATGGATTAAGATGACATTGATCTGAATATTTTAATGATTCATCGTGGCAACATCAAAGTGAAATAGATTTTTTAATCATCATTAAATTGCGAAGTCTACATGCATGTCTAAATCTTTCTTCACTTGCACATGCCCATTTGTCCAATAATAAATTAATTTTTATTGAACATGATAGAGAAAAGGGCTAGGATGAAAAGTGTCTTGACCCAAAATAAATATTTTTCCTTTCTTCCCTCCTTTGGAAATATTCTCTCGAAATTATATGCATTTATGTGTCAATAAAAAAATTATTGCCCACCGTTTTTTTGGTAAGTGTTAAGTGTGAGAATTGGAAAAAATATGGATTATAAAATATTCTTCCAAAACAAATTATATATTTGTGTTTCAAGTTTACGGAATTCAAATTAATTTATAAAAAAAATACAAACTTGATTATTTTGTTCGATGATATTATTGCAAAAGTTGTTACATTATTTATTATTAGTTTTAATATAATAAATAAGATAATAGAAATTATTAAACATATTACTTATGCATATTTAATAAAATAATATATATTACCGATAATTTAATAAGTGATATTTTTTTTTAAAGAGAATTCAGATTGATAAGTAATGATAAATGATAATATAATGAATGTAATTTTAAAGTTAACTACGTCATCTTAATTACAATTAAGAAATCTTGATTGTCATATAATTAATGGAGCACACTTGCTAATTATTAGTCCCGTAATATATATATAT
>LTAE01000132.1:59885-75442 GCA_001647135.1 Pontederia paniculata | reverse complement strand
ATATATATATATATATATATATATATATATATTTATATTTAAAATTAGTACTAATTTTTTAAATGATTCATCAAATAGAGGAGGTTACATGTGACACCCGCTTAAATATTTTATTTAATTTAAGTTTAAGTTTCATGAATATAATTAGGAAACAATTTCTTTTCGTTAACTCTATTCTCTTATGTGGTTTATACTTTAGGAGAGATTTCAAAATTCATCTTATATTATATTTACATAACTTCATCTTAAAATTTGTAGTTGTATTGGTATACAATTAAATTGGCCAAGTATGTTTACCGGAAAATTGATATCTCTTAATAATTTTAGTATCATTAATTAATACATTTTAATCTTTGACTTCATCTGAAGAAAGAAAAGAGGAGTTATAGAAAATTAGACATATTTCACCTCCTCTTTCCATATTTTTTTTATTCAAATCATCCCTATTTTATATTTGATGTTTATTTTATTCCTTAAATCAATATTTATGTTTCTCTCAAAAAATATAATTCGATAAATTCAAAATAATTATTATAATATTAAAGTTGCATGCATGGAATCAATTATAAATATTTTTACCCTATTAAAAAATTTGCAAAGTGCATGGGTTTTCCCTAGTTACTATATAATTCTTAAAGATCTCAAGAATGAGAAATATAATTCTTCATGCGACCACGCACTTGGAACTAATATATATTGTATATGATTAATTATATTTGCCTCCCATAAATTATACACATACTCTCATCTCATCCCATAATTTTAGTTAATATTACTTACTTACCTTCGTCAACTTTCACTTAACCAAAAATATCTAAATTTATTTATTTATAATAATGTATTTATACTTTTGCCATTATTTAATTTATCTATTTATTTTTCACAAAATAAAAATTCAGATGGGACCGTTTAGAATCAGACGAGGTGAGGGGCATGTGTCACGGGGCCTTTTCTAGGACAAGGTCACGTGTGGCGTCTAGGCTTGCGGAGCACCTAGACAAGCCCTTTGAGTGGTTTGGAGAGTTTAAGCAGTGGAATGTTTGAGCACGAAGGCCTGCAGAGTGCGTGTGCGGCAACGCGGGGCCCGCTGCGCGGCGCGTCCTGGCGGCGACACGTGAGCTACGTGGCGCACCGGGACCGCGGGCACACCGAAGGGGCGAGTTGGTCACAATGCAAAGCGTCGGTCCGCTATTGTGGCATGCACACAAGAAATATCAATGTTTGCATGAGCAACGAGCAAAAACATTGACGATTGCTTGAGAAATGAGAGCTTTTAATTAAATAATGCAATAAGGCTACAACCGGGGTGGGGATAACATGCTTCCCCCCAATATACAGCAGAACCAGGAGGTAGAGTGGCGAAGAGTGGTGTGGAGGACCATTTAGGAAGGTGCAATTTTATTGTTCACCCTAATTTCAACAATGCCACTATGTGTTGCACTACAAAAAATTGACGTTTCTCTAGGCCACCGGGCTAAAAACATAGAAAATCCTAAGAACGCATTAAAGATAACTAGGGAAGCATTCATTTGATGTCCCCATTACAAAAGTGGGTGTGGCCCATGAAACTGCGATGCACGGCCGGACACGCGGAGCTTCTACATCGATGCATGGTTGGGGCGTGTAGTGACGCTGCAGAGCCAAACATCGATGCTTTTGTGGGGCAACAAAGGGCCCGTGACACATGCCCCATTTGTTTTTCATTTTTTTTAAAATAATTAATTAAAAGAAAATAAGAGTAAAGGGTAACAAGTAAATAAACTTGAGGTATTTGAGATTAATTTGAAGTGTTTGAAAAGTTGAATGAAGGAAAATGAACAATATTAAAATATAAAGATTGAGAAAATATAACAACAATAGTAATACAAAATTTAATTTTATTGTATTAGCATTTTAACCCAACTTTGTTTAAATACATATAAATAATTATTGAAGGTTATGATTTAAAAATATCATAAAATGATATAAATATGTCTCCTGCTTTTAAAACTCTAAGGCATTGTTTGGGAGGGGAACAATTGGGCCAAACTATCACCTCTCCCTCTCACGTCAAACGCTTGGGAGGAAAGCGTTTGGCCCAAAAAGTTGCCCTCCCAAATAGAGCCTAAAGCTAATTGAAATAGCTTCTGAAAAGAGACTCTACCTTAGTCCTACTCTTAAAATAATTTATCACATTTTAAAGTCAAAATCCGCTAGGAATGTCTTTTTTTGGTACAATGAAATGTTATTGTTTATTGTATTCTGAATGTGGAATAAGATTATTGTGCAGCTAAAACACTCTCAAACACCCTATGTTACTCAACGTCATCAATTTCATCGTATCTAACATTTTGTTTGCAAACTATTTATGTAACGTCTACCTTGTCATGAGATAAAATTTGCTCTTCAAAACGCTACGAGCTTAGTTCAATTAAGGACCAACAGACTGACCCACATTATAAAAACTAGGTAATATGATCGCGCGATGCGCGATTTAAATAATTTGAATACATATTTTAAAAAAAATATTAAAATTTTAGTTTTATTTTATTTATTTATTTATTATAATTATCGTATTGAGGGACTTATCACTTCGGGAACTCGACAATGTAACTTTAATAAATACTAAATTGTGTCGTGTAGAATCCAACTTGATTTGTTAATTGTTTCTCAATACTTATTTTTATTTATCTTAATATTTCTAGCATTGGTTAGTATTCTGATATTTTTTGTTTTTTTCTATTATTTTATTCATTTTTTATTATTTCTTTACTTTTAATATTGAGGAATAAAAGCTTATACATTTTTTTAAAGTTTATTCATATATATTTTGACTATAGTTTTTGCCTCCTATGATCACCATTTGTTATTGATGTTCATCGAATCAAATTGATCACTTAATGAACTCAATAATCCAACGCGACTCAACTATAGTTCAATTAAATCAAACAAATGACTAATCACAATTTGGTCGATTATGAGTATTATTTTATAATATTTGTTTTCTAAATTTATTGATCTTTTTAGCTTAGTTTATTTTGTCTCCTAGTTGTGACTTGTGATGACATCTTTTGCTCAACATATATTTATCGAATTAAATTTATCATTTAGTGAATATGGAGATGAAAACTAATCCAATTATAGACGGGTTAAGTAGAACTCAAAATTTATTCTATTATATTCTATTTATTTCATTTTTAATCATTTTTTAATATTTAAATTTAGTTATCTTAATATATTTAGCATTTTGTAGTATTCTCTAAAATTTATTTATTTCATTACATCATTTAATCCACTTTTTTATTTCTTTTCTTTCATGGCATTGATAGTACATACAAAGAAATTAGTCATATGAAAAATGTATTTTTCATAAGTTAGTTAGTTGTATGTTTTTTTTCAAAGGAAATAATAAAGAATATTCATCTAGACGAAGATCATACTTGTATTATGTACCCGCATTAAAAGCTCTTAACCCCTTAATTATAAACTTGCAAAACAATTGAATAAAAAGAATAAAGATTGTATGCTCCAAGTGGCATTAATTTGTACACAAATTTTTTTTATCAAAAAATTGAGAAATCACAAAATAAGTATTATGAGAATTTTAGTTGTTTATACCATATATACACAAAAGTATGTGCACAACTGTTTTATCATGTTAAATGCCAAGATGAGCACAACGCAACCTAACATGGTTAATCTAATATTATATAAGTATTAATTAAAATTATTATATATTATAAAAAACATAGAATATTTATATTTTAAAATAAATTTAAATAACTATTTTGACTTGACAATCATAAAATATTATATGTTGGACATTTTTCTATTGAATTTAACAATTAAATAAGTGCAAGAAAATCTATCTTCATGTTGTATGACATGACATTGATACTGAAAACATGTCATGCTTACGATGGATTATGTTATATCAGGCAATGAAAATGACATTGCACAAGATGTTTGATGTTACCAATTTTTATACCAATTGTTAGGCATAAACTAAGGAAAACAATTGTTGATATTCTTATTTCTAAATTTAATAAAAAGGGAATAATCAATAAAATTGATAAAATGTGAGCAAAAGATTTTATATTTATGCAGAAATAGTACATTATTTCCTATTTTTTTCATAAGATTATCTTACCATAATTTTCTCTACCGTTAATGCCTAGTAAAAATTTGATAGAACTTTTATTAATTGACTTCACACTTTTATTAAGTAAAAAATAGAAAAGAAGAAATGTTCTTTTCTTCATATATGGAAAATGCATTAATAGAAAATGAAATTACTTAATTTGTTAACTTCATACTTTTATCTCCATTAGTGTCATTAAAACTATTATTTTTGTTAAAGACAATACAATTAGTAGTTGAAATATCACACCTTAAATAGAATATAGTGTTTCATAAACTTCCCTTTTTTCAATAATAAAAAAAAAGATAATTGATGTTTGATTGATCATTTAACTTCTAACTTATGAAGTGAAATAATAAAATATAAAACTTAAAAAAATACAAAAAATATAGAGTGAATATGGAAAGTAACTTACCGCAATTATGAAATTGCCCAAAAGCACAAGTTGATGCAATAAAAAAAATATCATCAAATTTTGGAATTTGAGGATATGTCTGTTTTCATTTATAAGATTATGTATGTCGTGATCTAATCTATCCAAGATAATTTTCCATGAAAAATATATTTTAGTTATAATTAGGAATGGAAGTATGGAAATGGTATAAATACTATAATTTTCAATTGTATAAAATCTATTTCTATCTGCTAGTATAACAAAAAAAATATAAAAGTATGTTTAACCTTGATTATGATCAACATACAAACTTGTACATGCACATTAGTTATTTGTTTCTGCGCTTCATTCGTCATGAGCATAAAAACTAAAATTGACATTTGAAATTTCGATATAAATGGAAGATAAAATTCAAGTCAATAAATTAATTCCAATGAAACACAAACAATGGGTCCTAATTTTTTTTATTAATGGGGGAAAACAAACAAAATACGATAAGAGATGTAATGATAAATGCTGAAAGGAGATAATTGAAATAGAAGTATTCATGTCCATAATATGTATATGTAAATAATGTATGATACCTTATTTATTTCTTTCCATAGTAAGTAATTACGGAATATAAAAAAGGTCGACTTAAAACTAAATATAGCAACCACTATAGCTATTTTACATAATATAAATATTTTGATATTATTTCGGTAAAAGACATAAATAAATTTAATATGTTCTTGTAGTACAATTATAATTTACATAATAATAATAATAATAATAATAATAATAATAATAATAATAATAATAATAATAATAATAATAATAATAATAATAATAATAATAATAATAATAATAATAATAATAGATAATAGATAAAAGAATTGGAACTATCTTGTATTTGTTGCACTGAAATGATGAATTAGTCTTATTTTTAATTGGAGATCAACTGGCCTTAGTTTTAATTGTAGATTAATCTTTTTATTAAATTAAAAAAATGACTTTTTAGCCTTTCGAATGTACATTTTCATGTTCATTATAGAGCTTTTGCTAAAGCAACATGTGTAACATAATTTTTTTTGTTAACAAAAAAACTTATCTAGAGAATTTTTACTTTTTTATTGTTATTTAAAAAATATTAACATTGATAACAAAAAGCTCACATGATTAGACTTTTCATCTTCTTATTTATCTTATTTGAGTAAATGTAAAAATAAAATATAATTAAAAGCTAGAAAAGTCCCAAATAAAAATAATGTGAAAATTATAATTAAAGAAAGCTTCTCAATATAGTTAAAAAATTATCACAATACATGCTACCTTCAAATTATGCACAAGATAAAAAATTAGAGGACCAAAGTCTCAATGACTCAATCTATGCACTGAGTTCATTATTGAGGTGAGATTTAACACTATAAACGTACTTACAACTTACCATAAAAATATGATATATGTAAGCAACTAATCGGTGGACATGCGACATGAATTGACATTTTTTGTAGTGACATTGGTTTTCAAGTGACGTCAAAATCCTAGTACAAGTTTGCAGAGACAACAATAGAAGTTGAAACTTGGAGTATAATAGCATATGATGTCTTAGAAATAAGTGGTGAGGTGCTCGAATTGAAGAGATGACAAAAGTATTGGTGGCATTTTATAGGTGAACATGTGAGGCAAAATGACCAATTATAGGTTGATGATCTCTCTTGCCTGAATCATTAGGTGAGAATACGAATGATTTTGTAATTGAAAGAATGAGTGTTTTTATTCCTAGGTTATATGAGGGTATGCATGATGTGATTTTGCAAATGAAAAATATGTCTATATTTATTTCCAAAGAAGTGCAGAGACAATAAATTAATTTCAGGGAATGAATGTAGTAATTTTGCAATAGAAAAAAAATGGCTTTAATCCTTGGGTAAATGTAAATACGATATTAAATGATTATAGAGAGAAAATTTTAATTGATAAGTTTAGTAAAAAAAGAAAACTTAAGTATATAAAATTCATAAATTCAAGATAAAAAAAGTTAAGTGACATTTTTAGGTGACTTAGGGCATGTTTGGCTTAGCCGATAAAAAATACCTGACAAATACTAATACTGATAAGCATTTTAAGTGATGATACTTATTTTAAAATATAAGTTGTTATATGTTTGGATAAAAGTGCTGATAATATTAATAAGTAGTTGTAATATTTGTTAAAATAAATATTGACTAATATACTCTTAAAGTTATATGATAATAATATTAAAAAATATGGATAAAAGAGTAATATAATTGGTTAAAACTAATAAGCCAACAACTTTAAAAATAAGCAGGGGGGGCCCTGTTTATTTTTTTCAACTTATAAATAATTACCTAATAACTTATAAGTATATTTTTTTAGTTACCAAACGTGGATATTTTCTAAAATTTACTTATGCTTATAAGCTTAGCCAAATAGGCTCTTAGTAGTCAAAATGAAAAGTTTGTTAGGATATTTTATTATGTAATGGAAAAAATATTATGGCTACTAAATAAATTGAGTTATTGGCTACTTAAAAAATAATGTGGACAAGGATTGCATTGAAATGTATGATGAATATTTTATTATGTAATGTAAGATGATTAAAATTGACATAAGAAAAGAAGCTTGAAATTGCCATTTGAGCATCGATTTTATCGTTGGCCAAATGCAAAGACGATATAATTGATTGTAGAGAGAAAGTTTTCATTGATAATTAATTGAAAAAAGAAAGCTTAAGTATAAAAAATTCTTAAATTCAAGAAAAAAAGGTTAAGTGACATATTCGTGCACAAAGGTGCCCGACAACTCATCTGAAACAACAATAGCCATCTTGTACATGCACACTTTTGCATAGCATTGAACCTGAAGGTATTAAGAATCTAAGCTCTGCTAGTTCTTGTGTCAGAATACAAATTGATGTATGGATAACCAAATGCTTCAAACATGCATCACTCGCTAGGTTTTTTTGCAGACAACTATTGGAGATCAAGAAGAATGAAACCCAATATCTGATCAAAGCAGGAGCTCCAAAAATCTAACTAATGTTGGTTGTGTTTTTTGGCTTTAGCACAATTCTTATTTATATACAATAAATTAAGGTGATTAAGCTACCTAATTAAAAAAATCAAGCTAATTGCTATCACCAAAAGGGTGATAAGATAATTTAATGTGTGATTTTCTTATCCTCAATCCCAAATGGATGCTAACACTATTTATGGTGTGGGATAATGAGGGGAATATGTTATGAAATATGGTGTTTCAATT
The DNA here is from genome assembly GCA_001647135.1 of Pontederia paniculata. Classification (NCBI taxonomy): domain Eukaryota; kingdom Viridiplantae; phylum Streptophyta; class Magnoliopsida; order Commelinales; family Pontederiaceae; genus Pontederia; species Pontederia paniculata. Next base: position 67,664 of record LTAE01000132.1, on the reverse strand, counting down.
ATGAGTTATTATGTAACGGAAAAAAATATTATGGCTACCTAATAACTGAGTTATTATGTAACTGAAAAAATAATGTGGTTGCCTTAATTAATCGCAGGAAAATCGCACAACTATTTTGTAACAGAAACGGAAGATAGATGCTTCTTCTAAATGTAAAAGAAAAAACATATAAGGAAAACGTAATTAACATTGGCAGAAGGAGAAAATCTTGAAACAACCACTTAAGCTTCAACTATATATATACATATATATATGCATATATATATCCAACATTCTTAAAAGGGAAAAAAAGATAGAGAAAATATTGAAAGGAAAATGCACTTTACCTTATTATAAAAATACTGGGAAGCATGACTTTATATTATGTATAAAATATACATAGATATATATATATATTTATATTTTTATATAGTTAGCTTAACTTATTTTTTTATAATCAATAAAATATAATAAAATATGAAAAGTCAATAAGAGGATAAATGATTTATGAAAAATATAAATATAGTCATCATGTTAACATATACATACTTAATGTTAATTAATGAGTTATTACACTAAATAATGATGCTAATATTAACTAATAATTTAAATAAAAAAATAAAAATTATAATGGAATATGAAAAGTCAATAAGAGGATAAATGATTAATGAAAATTATAAATTTAATCATCATGCTTAATGTTAATTAATGTTACACTAATTAATTATCATAATATTTTCTAATATTTGTAAATAAAAAAAAAGAAAAGCTCATTTCTCCTCACATTGCATGTAAATATTCTGGTATGGACCTGTGATCATAGGCCCAAACTAATAAGCCTATAGAAGAATGTGAGAGAGTGGACTCCTCTAAAATAAAGCGCAACACACTCATTGCCTCGTGTGTATATATATATGATATTGAAAGATAAATGCACTTTGTCTAATTATTAAAAAATTGAGAAGCATGACTTTATATTTATATAAAATATACATAGATATAAAGATTTATATTTGTATATTGTTATTTTACATTACTTTCTTATAATCAATAAAATATAATGTTATATGAAAAGACAATAAGAGGATAAATAATTTATGAAAAATATAAATATAAGGATCATGCTAACATGTACATATCAATGTTAATTAATGAATTATTACACTAATTAATGATCATAATATTTTTTATCATTTTAAATGAAAAATAAAAATATAATGGAATATGAAAAGTCAACAAGAGGATAAATGATTTATAAAAATATAAATATAATCATCATGTTAACATGTACATATTTAATATTAATTAATGAGCCATTACACTAATTAATTATCATAATATTTTCTAACATTTTTAAATAAGAAAACAAAAACATGAGAAAAAAGATAAATGAGAATGGTGAAGGCCTAATTATGTAAGTGCCCCTATGCTTTTTTATAATCAATAAAATATAATGTAATATGAAAAGTTAATAAGAGGATAAATAATTTATGAAAAATATAGATATAGTCATCATGTTAACTTTTACATACTTAATGTTAATTAATGAGCCATTACACTAATTAATTACCATAATATTTTCTAATATTTTAAATGAAAAAATAAAAATTATAATGGAATATGAAAAGTCAATAAGAGGACAAATGATNTATATATATATATATATATATATAATGATATATCTTAATTTTATTTTTATATTTTTTAAAAAATAAAAATAAAATGTTATAAATATGATCTTGCAAGATAATGAAAAAAAAAGAAGTAGAGAAAATCAAAGAGATTTAATTGAAACATAACTTACAAATGTCATTTATGGGATGAGTTAGATAAGTGATATATTTATTAATTGAAAGAGAAGGAGAAATAAAAAAGAAAATAAAAAAATTCAAAAAATTGACAAAAAAAGGTAAATAAGAATGTTGAAAGGAGAGAGCTTCTTAGGATTGCTCAATGCACGAGCTTTATATATATATATATATTAACAATTTACCTAAAATATCTTTTCCAAATAGGGAAATTAAAAGTTGGTCATCTCGCTCATAAAAATCTCGAGCGGCTCAACAATAATTTCAATAAAAAAACTAACATTAGCCATTAATTAAATTCAATAAAAAGACACTAACTAATGAGAGTTCATCTTTTTTTTTTATTACAAGACTCTCAAAATTTGACTAGGATCTTATACCATATGCAAAGTAGGTCATCATGAGCATAATTATCATCATGATCATCGACTCTTACTAATCATCTGAACTACTTGCATAATTAAATTTGCAGAGAAGAACATGTGAACCTCTGACACCCATTATGTAAAGATCATAAATAAAATTTTCAATATATAAAATATATAATTTTGCAATTAATAATTTAAGGAGGAACTGATAGGACCATTTATTACTTTAATGATCTCAATTTTTACATTGACATGTAATATTACCTTTCAATATATTTATTAATTGATGGCAAGAATATCGATTGCACCATGTGATGCTCGTATCTTTCTCATTTAATATATTCAAGCCACCATTTTTATCATAGTTCTATTTATCTTACCTTAAGTGAAGACAATCATTATATTAATCGTTAGTCTTATCAATATATTGTATATTCATATTACCCAATGCCAATATGGCTAGTTAGTTCATAGGGTCTCTTTCTTACTCCAGTAGATCTCCATAAATAATACAATAATTTCTGTAGTAACACAATTCAATAAATAATAGAGATAAACCTCTCAAGTCACGGAGATCATCCTCTTCATACACAAATTTAATCATAGTCATTACAACTTTTAAGTCATATTATTAATTGGGTTAGGTTATCGTTTAAGGACATCTAAATATAGACCGTTCATCAAATCATTTTCAATCAATCAATACAATAAATCATATAAAATAAGGGTCAAAATGAAGCAAGTTGATGTTTTAGATGAGGAAACATGATCCACGTTAGTAGTCAACATGACTCGCGTTACTCTACATGAAGGGTCTGTTTTCTTCGGCCACAGGTAGTGCTCAGTGGAACACGGTCCATGCGATTAGCCGACGCGACCCACATCGTCTACAACATATTATTTCAATTCAGTCCCGTAGAACATGGCTCGCGTCTTTAAGGCGGCCCAATCTGATTCTGATGTGGAATATTCTTTATTGTTTTCAATTGAAAGATATGTCGTGTTACTCTGCATGAAGGGTCCGCTTTCTTCATCCACGGGCGGGCTAAGTGGAACACTAACCGCGCGACTAGACAACGCGGCCCCGTGTCGTTTGGAGCATATTATTTCGATTCAGTCTCGTAGAACATGACCCACATCCTTGAGGCAGCGTGATCTATTTCTAATGTAGAATATTCTTTATCATTTTCAATTGAAGGACACGACCGCATCAGACGATAGCATGGCCTGATTAAGGTTTTATCTCCATTATAATAATTAGAGGAACATGGGCCACGTCGAAAATCAATGTGGTTTGTGTCCCAATTGGTTCAATGTTATACCAGGCATCACGAAAGATGCGGCTTAGTCCGCCAAACGCGACCGTATTGTGAGATGACATGGTCCGCATATGAGGCTTCAATCACGAGTTAATTTAGACGAAATACTATACCGAGAGAGATAAATTCACTAATCCTTTAAAACAAAAACCTATCCGAGCACAAGGTAATTAGTCTGCCGCAAACCTATATTAATTATCATCCTATTACATACCGAAAACCTTAATTATGATTCTAATTACATACCTTTTTCCAAAAGGATATCTCCTATTTGCGTCTCGTGTCACTCGTCCCTTTCGATCCTCCTCGTTTCATGTGCTACTCCTTTCTCTCTTCTCCATATGTTGTCAATCTCCGTCAACTTATCCTAGCGTAAATCCCGAGAATGAAGAAACTAATGTCAAGAGAGAGGAGAGAGAAGAGAAGAAAGAGAATAAATAAAGGTCACATCGGGACTATAGAAGAAATGAGTCTTAGGTTAAATTAATTTTGTCTCAGAAGTTTATATAAAACTAGATTAGAGTTTAATTTTTTTCAAATATGATTAACTCTAATTTAACTATGAGAGAGCTCTGACACGGCAGTGTAACACAATCAGCTTCCTTTTCTGACACAGTCCGTGCTCTTCTTTTTTTTGGGATTTTTCTGTGAAACGGTCCAATACGACACGCGCCCAAATAAGACATGACCCATTGAGTTGGATCATTACAATTTATCTTTCAATTGATATAAAAATTGATTTTAATGCTTTCCTATCATACTTTTAAAAAAAAACTAGAGAATATAATTTTAAAATTAAAGTCCTTAATAACGTAATTCAATCGTAAGTGAAGAGAAATTAAAAAAAAAAGAAAACGGATTTAACTTTGATAATAAATGGAGAGGAATTATCAGCTACCCAAGCCTCATAGTTATATAGAAGTTTCGGAATTAAGGTCCGTAATGTCAAATAACTAATGGACTTACTTTTGATACTTTAATAGTCAAGTGTGCATTAATTAATCTCGTTCTAATAATTAAGTGCACCATGTCTTAATTTTTATAAAGATTTGTTAGGTAATTATCCCATCATCTCATTAACACAAAAGGTGTCATTGTCACATTTTTGGCCTGTTATTGTTCAAGTTCTTTATCTAAAGACACTTATTGTAGGTTCTTTAGTTTTTTTATGGACTTTACAAGCAATCAGACATCAACTTGCCTCTCTCTCTCTCTCTGCATTGATTGAGGCATTTACCGTGGACAGCATGGTCTCCACATCTAATAAAGATAGAGAAACCGTAGCATGCAAGGGATAGAGCAATCTAATATATTATCTATGTTAATAATATGGCAATGGCCTGAACCTTCATTCAAAAAAGTCAAGATCTTAAGTTTCTGTTCTTTCTCCTCCTTTTTTTTATTAGGAATCACCTCATGATTTTTTGATGCACCTCTGTTAAGGGAAGAAACCTCCATGAATAACTCTTTGAATGAAACGGGTCATAGTCTTCTAAGAGTAACACAAAACAATAATTTACCAACTACGGTTGGGGACGTGTGAACTTACATGTTCTGTTTGGTTGGAACGTTAGCCAGAAGTCATCTGCATGCTGCCTAATTTTAGACCTTAAACAATATGTTACGAACCTTTTCAACACCAAACAAAAAAGTCTAATTGAAAAGAGCTTGAAGCGAAAAGTTAGAAATAAGGTGAAAAGGAAACATGGGGAGGAAGTGGAAAAAACTACTGTGTTTGAAGATATAAAAGAAGGATAAAAAAATAGAGTTAACTCATGTTATTCAACTTATAAATCATAATTGTGACCGCTAACTCATTACTTAATTGGTCACTATTTATATAATAATTGTTATCACTTCATTAATTCGATTCCGAGAGAAGAATATCCAATGATATTGTGCCTATATGAGTGAGACTAGTCCATGTTAAATTAATTTGACTACAGAAAAAATGGTGCACTGTATTGCACGTGTAGTGTTGGTAAGAAATAAGTGGTAAAATATCAAGAGATATCCAATTTGATAAGTTTCAAAGTTGCAAAGATATATAGAAGCCGCCAACTGAGGGGCAGAAAGGCATGTGCACAAGTGTACAAAATATGAAAATAAACAGCAACTTGTTCCCTTGCAATTATCAGGTCGACTCGATTCAGAATATATTCATATGCAGTTTGACAATTTTTCCACTCTATTTTATGCGAACGTGGCCACCTAATTAATGTTACTATAAACAATGACCATAATAATTGAACAAGATACAATCATATCACAAAAATAGTAAAATGATATTTACAAAAATAAAAGTCTAGAATATATATATATATATATATATATATATATATATANATAAAAGAAATTAAGAATGATCGTAGAAATGAAGCTGAATATTGTTTGAGAAGTGTACAAATGGGAAATTTTCAAATACTTTTAACATATATTTCTCAATGGGAATTAGCCACTTGATCTTAATGATCGTAGAAATGAAGCTGAATATTGTTTGAGAAGTGTACAAATGGGAAATTTTCAAATACTTTTAACATATATTTCTCAATGGGAATTAGCCACTTGATTTGGAAGCAAATAAAATAGAAATTTCAATTTAGTCCCAAGTCCCATAACAAACTCTTGCACTTATGTTTTTCGTATTATTCCCAACTCTAAAGAAATAACTAATCTAATCATGCTTTGAGTGGAGTTCTCGTCTTTTTTTCGAAAAAAATAATAATAACTTCAAGAATACAAAAAAAAACTAAAGAAATCAAATTGGAAATTTATTTAATCAAGTTTGAGTTCGAGCTTTGAAATAATTAATTTAAAATAATAATATTAATAATCTTAAACATTGAAATTTGACTCGAGCTGATATTAAAAAAAATTAGAAATTTATTTCATAGGTGGACATCGATATGGCCGATTAACAAGATATATGTTACTTGATCCAATCAGATAAGTTGAGCATCTCAAAGTCCCTCGAGCTGATACTCACAATAAAAAAAAGGAATTTATCTCATAGGTGAACATGGATTTGGCCGATTAACAAGATATATGTCAAACTTGATCCAATCAGATAAGTTGAGCATCTCAAAGTTTCTGATCTGATCTGATCTGATCTGATGACTATATAATACTACGTTTTGATAATATTCTTTAAACTCCCTGTGTCAATGCGTTCCGTGGAACTTCTCACCTGGGAGTTGTTAGATATTGCAAATCTAATCACAATTTTTGGAACGATTATGCCATATCTTTCAATCCAACAAATTTTAATTAAGATGTTTGAATTCAGAAATGAAGAAAATCATTGTTTAAGTTTTAGATTTTTTTTTTTTTGTATCTTGAACTGAATTAACAAAGTGCAACTAAGAAAAAACTTGAACGAGTATTTTACTTCTAACAGTTACCACAGTTTTACCTCAACTTTTTATCATGGCAAGCAATACTTCTAGCAAATTGAGCAGCTTTATATATCAAAGGCGCTGTCCCATATACTGTTTCACTTTCTAGTTAATTTACAAAAAGATGCAAAAAAGTTCAACCTTTTCAAATTATTGTATCGTAAAATAATTGGATAGGAATCTTTCAATAAAGATTCATATTTGATTATTTCACGATGCAATAATTTAAAGAAGTTGCAACTTTATTTAAATTCAAAATTAATTTTTTATTCTATAAATAAGAAAGAAAGAAGAAAAAAAAATGTTAATTGGAAAAGTAAAATTGAGGTGCTGCTCTTACTAAGTAACTGCACGCAGCACACGCGGTTTAATCTTCCTACAACGTGGAGTTGCTCCGGCCAAGACCTAATCGACACACCTCGTCGCCCGGCGGCGACTCCCAGCTCGCAGCCCTCCCGCGCATTGCGTCGAAGTCCGCCTTGCAGCTGGCGTCGTCCAACTCCGCCACCCTCTTCCTCGCGGCCGCCGCCTCCGTCCCCGCCGCCCGGTCGAAGATGTCCTCCCACCCGTTCTCCCACGCGCCGCCGGCGTCGCAGAGCTGCAGACTGCCGTTCCGCGAGTTCGTCCACCCCCAACCGCCAACCAGCGCAGCAGCGACATCGTCCGCGCATTGCCCCATGCAGACCGGCTGGCACGGCCGACACTTCGCCCCACTCAGCGGCCCCTTGCTCCCGAGGGACGCCACCGGCACGCCGAACCCGCCCGGCGGAAACCCGTAGCGCCGGTCGCTGACCACGCAAAATGGCGCCTCCACTTCCTCCCACAGCACGTCGGACGTGGTCAGCTGCGCTCTGAAGGCGGACTCTGAGTTCAGCTGCCGGAGGCCGGCCGCGTCCAGGCGGGTGATGAG
>LTAE01000132.1:0-58007 GCA_001647135.1 Pontederia paniculata | reverse complement strand
ATATATATATATATATATATATATATATATTATTTGCGTCAAATTATTATTGAGAGTACGATAAGAAGTTCCGCATTTAACCATTTCAACCTCCCTATTGAATATTAAGGAATTTTTATTAGGATTCTATTCCAAATTTTAGATTGGATAAATAATACATATCCTGACATGTTGGTGCTCTATGGAACTAAAATTTTTAAGTTCTCATAAGAACTTTATGATCTTTTAGTCACAAACTATATTATGAACGTTTTCTTGAATAAAGCGTAAAATATAAAAACAGATAGGGTCGCAGATCCATATAAATCTGTCGGATGATTTGGACTACCCACATGGCCCATTAAGCAAAGGGAAAATATATAAAATAGAATATATAAGATATGATAAAAAAAATTATTATTCACTCGTATTTTGAACCTATAGTAAATTTATTCCGTGCGTGCTGCATACTATCAATACAACCACATAAAAAGTTATTGTAATCCCAATATAAAAAAATTACTAGTGAGACTCATTGTCTCCGATTACGAGTGAGATCCATCATTGTTTTGAAAACCAAATGCTCTTATATCACATTGTAACTCGACACACCGTCAGTGTGGATGGACACAAGTTCCTTGTGCCAATTGGACGGCAACAATTAACAGTTTTGTTTTGTATCTAGAAAATAAGTCAACTCTATATTATCTTTTTAGCATGAGAAATATTTTAATCGATAGAATAAATAATTGTGTGAATTTATAATTTATTTGCACTATGTGAATCCAAATTTAAACCGTTCGACATCAAATATATATAATTATAGATTTTTTTAAAAAAATATTTTATTTTTAAAAAACTGAAATTAAATAATATTATATTAAGATGAGTGGTACAGTCATATATTTAAAGTTGAATGATAGAGACCAATAAGTTACGAGTTCACATAAATAATAAATCCTTTAATCAATATATAACTAAAAAATTGGATATTTGAAAGGTGATTATTTTAAAATATAAAAAAAAAGTTTTTTCGAGACCCTATATTTTTTTATAAATTTTATGTTTATAATAATATTAAGAGGGTATTTATTATATAAATTAATATCAAGCATATATCATATACTTTAATATTATTATTTATGGCTTATACATTTTTGTTAATATTAATTTACAAGATTTTTATGTTAATTAAGTAATTTTATATATGTTAAAAGTGTTCAAAACCTAATTATATATATAAATTAATAATGTAAATTTCCATCAAACTCTTTGAATGATTTTTTAAAATTTAAAAATCGTTAATATTTTTTTCCGAACTTAGAAAGTCGGGTCAGCTTTTAAAGTTTTTAGCTTGGAGACCAATAGGCAAGCCGTTTAAGATGACATGGTTCGCAAATATTAAAAGAACCCTCGTAGGAAGACGGCAAGTGGCAACCTTTGAATGAAAGACTAATAGATACAAATCCTAAACATATAACTGTACAAAGATAAAATGGCCGAAAGCGAACAGCTTGAGGCAACCGATGCGTGTCAAAGTCATTTGTATTCCTTTTTCAACTGGAATGAAATGTCGGCTCTTCAATCGTATAATAGTTACAGTATCGAAATGCGACGTACTCAGAGAAATATATCGGTCTGTTTTGACTGTGCTTTAAGATCTTTCAACTTCTTCAAGATGTTGGTGAAGTAATCTTGCAAATACTTCTCCAAGGTCACTATGTCCTTCTGATCTACTCCGAGAGCGCTGTATGTGTCTGCCATGGGAACCGAGAAAACAGTGTCGCTGGACAGGACCTATCATCATAGTACAAGCACATAATTTAATTAAACAATTTAGTCAGTGCAAGTCAATAAATATTCATTTCCGAGATTTTGACAATGTCTCGCTGTGTTGGTGGAAAATTTTCCCAAACATAACAAATGCATAAGAAACATACTTTAGTTAATGGAAAATGCTTGCTTCTGACAAAACGTCAGCCATCCATTTTTTTTTTGGTTGAATCAGCCATCCATTTTGGTGTATGCCTCACATTATATATATATGATGTGTCATACTCGTTAGTTATGCTGAATTAGTGAATTGATTGCATGCCTCACAGTGAGAAGAGATTATTTTCATGACAGATTGTTGATTGCAGAAAAGTTAATGAGAACAGGTTTCTAGTCAAGGGGCTTTTCCTTATATGCATAGGTTTCATTTGCGACAGAGAAAGTTACCTCTGAAAATGCCAACCTATCAGCTACATCGTTGGTCCATTGAAAAAAGCGTGTTAGCTGCCGAGTAAATTTCAATACTGACACCGGGACGGTAGTCACATTTGCATCCTGTCCTGCTAGCCTCTCGCACAAAGTAATCACCTGGAGAAGAATATGATTTACTTCATATATAGAATTTCTACATAATCTCCTTTTTTTGTGTAAGAATTATGATTCATGGATGAGAACAGATGAGCTAAGAAGTAAAGCTAATGTGGAGAAGTAAAAAGAGCAGGTTGAAGGTGCCTCTTCAAGGCCATATGATATTGAACTATCATTGTGGACTAAATGATCATGTGGGTGTGCCTTTGATTACAATCATGAAGTGGTTTGGTAATCAAGCAGTGGCGGAGCCAGAACTCTTTCTTAGGGGGTGCACAATTATTTATATAATTTAAAAAATATTTTGTATATTAAATTATAATTCTTAAAGAAATATTTTCACGATATAATATAATTAAGATATGTACATTAGTTTTACTTTTTTATTTTAAACATTAAAAAATAGAAAGAAAAATGAGTGAGAACATTTGAAAATATAGATATGATATTATAACACTAATTTATATTTAAATAAAATAATAATGAAATAAATCTTTTCTTGAAAATATCGATATATGTTTCATAAAAAATATATGTGTTTGATAGAATAATAAGTAGATATACATATAGTCTATATATATATATATATATATATATATATTACTTTTAATGAATTAATAAATTAATGAATTTTAATATAATATAAATAAATGATATTNTTAATAAATTTTAATATAATATAAATAAATGATATTTTTTGAAATAATATAAGTTAATATTTGAGTAAAGGTAAATGATAAATAATAAGAAAATAGAAGTATGCATGTAATAAAATAAATAAGTAGATTATTATGGTATAATTGTAGACTAATAAGGAGAAATATATATTGTAGTATATATAAATAATAGTGTTAATGAATGAATAAATATTAATATAATATAATTAAATTATATCTCATGGAAGAGTATATTAAATAATATTTGAGTAAATGTAAAAAATAAATAATAAGAAAGTAAAAATGGAAAAGGTAAACTAAATAAAAGAGAAAAATTAAAGAAAAATGTGAAGAGTTGAGGATTCGAATCGAGAACCTGTCTTTCTAATTAGTGAACCTCTTGCCATCTCCACAAGCAATCGATTTTGTTGATGGCAATAAGTGAATTCTTAAATGGAGTTCAGGGGGTGCCAGTCCACACTTTTGCACCCCCTTGGCTCCGCCCTTGTAATCAAGTATATTCAGTTATGAAAAGAATATTGAAATTAATGATCACCATTTTTTTACTTCATATTCCAAGATTACCTCTTGAGTTGTCCACGCACGAGGTCCAGCAAAGGTAAGAAGCTTATTGCTTATCTTTTCATTGCGCATAGCTATAAATGTCAATCTTGCTATATCCTGGAAAAGATTTAAACCAAATGAACAGACAAGTGGATGAAAAAGTAAACAGAACAATGTTAAAACAAATAGAAAACTTAGTCCAACCTGTGTATCCATGTAAGCTATCCGAGTAGGAGCATCAGTTCCCCAAACTGACTTCTCTTCCAGAATCGGCACAGCATACTGTCCAATCAGTCCCTATTGTATTTACCAACAAAAGTAAAATTAGAGAAAACATCCAGAAGAACTGTAACTTGAAAGAGCAGATCTGATTCAAAGTAAAAGAAATGTATTACAAGCTATTACATGTGGCAGTATAATAGTCGGATCGAGCACTTGTGGCATACAAAATGTTGTGAGCTTATTTAACATTTTCAGAGTTTTAATATATCACATCCATTTGGTGTGAATTTCGATTCAATTTCCATGTGAAAAATACCCTTTTCCTCACCAATAAATCATCTATAAGAAATATATTTTGCTATGGTTTTTAATAAACTACAAGATTTTCATGCTTTAGAACAAAAATATAAGTAACTCAAGAAATGTATTTAATATCTGATCCCTGCAACAAAAACTTAATTAATCACAATTCTGCAAATTCTAGAAAGAACTTTAATGCAAATTTCTATTTAATTTCAACCATGATATTTTTTGGCTGAACAACTTAATCCAAAACTTATTTTGAATGATGAGTCTTTTATCTTTCCTTCTATCCCTCTTGTGCTGTGAAATCCTATTTTTCAAAATTATTATGGCCTCCTTGAATATTGTAATTTATTTAGGTTAAAACAATTGTAATGTGTGTTACCTTATAAGTTATTTTACAGATTGTTTTCTAACTCTTTAGTTATTAGTCATACTCGGCAAAGCCCTAAAGAAACACCATGTTAGAATGCATAAAGTGTAACACAGAGAAAAAGTGTACAAAGAAGTTTTAAAAGAATACCTGCATGAAACCACATAATCGAATAACAATGTAGTTTAGACCAGAATCCTGAAGAAACTTCTCAGTACAGTACTTGATTTCCATCAAAGGAACCTCAGGATGTTTATCACAATTGTGGATAGAATAGAAGACATACTTCTGGATGCCCATGGCTTTTGCACACTGTATAAGAGCAACCTTTCCCTCCCAGTCTACCTAAATACAATGAAACAATTATAAATGGCAAGGTTCTAATTCTTTAGCTGAAAATGAAAAATGGAAGAGTTGGACAGTTTTTCGACTAAACGAAGAACTGCCTGATTTGAGTAGCGACAAATGCAGTTCTTTAAAATCTAATGTTTCACTACATCTTGTTTCCTTTATTTTAAAGAAAATAACAAAGGTTTAAGTACTCGTGACACAATCTTCTTTTCCAATATTAAGAATGCTTCCTATGTCAGTGCCCCGCGAGGCAAGCATGAAAAAATATATTCACAAACTGTTTTAGTAAAAGTTTCTAACTAATGCATACCATAAGAATTAAGAGACAATATACCTTGCGAATGGGCTCTTCTGGTCGTCCAGTTGCACAATCAATAATTGTATGAACGCCAACTAGAGTTGCCGGTATCGTCTCCGGTTTACTAAGATCACCCTGCACGAAAGTTTAAAAGCATAAAGGCAAGAGGGAAAAAGATGATAGTTTTGAATGCCAAAATTGAAAGCAAATTGAGCTATTCAAACATGGAAAAGGTAAATTTGCTGAGCCTATGTGATTTCCCAAGTTCCCTCTATCAGCCTCCCTTAGGTTGCAAAAAAGCCCAATTGCTACCTTCTACAAGAATAATTGACTAAGCGGTTCCAACTTCTAGTAGCCATAATTGTTCTTAAACCAGAAATGTACGCAGTATCGAGGAAGGCAATTCAAAAGCTCGGAACCTACATTGACAACCACAGCGCCCCAATCCCTGAGGAAGTCCGCTGGCGCCGGCCGAGGCCTCACGAGACACCGGACGTCGTAGCCCTCATCCAGCGCCCTCCTAACGATTTGCCGGCCCAGGGTACCCGTGGCCCCGACGACCAGTACGCTCGTCGGCCTCACCGGAGTTCCCTGCGCTATGTTCGAAGCCACCACCGTCTGCGCATTGCATCGAACCACCAGTCGAGCGCCGTCACCTCGACCTGAGCTCAGAAGGCATCAAGAACGCGTCAGAGCAAAGAGGAAACAAAAAGAACCCCGTATAGATTAGGCGCAATGAAGGCTTGCCTGGGGAGAGAGCAGGGAGTAGGAGGTGGGACTGTGCAGGGGACAACGTGCGGCGCCACGAGAGGGCGGCGGGATTGGCGCAGCGGCGGCCGTCGTGGCGGAGGCGAGGGGNATTAGGCGCAATGAAGGCTTGCCTGGGGAGAGAGCAGGGAGTAGGAGGTGGGACTGTGCAGGGGACAACGTGCGGCGCCACGAGAGGGCGGCGGGATTGGCGCAGCGGCGGCCGTCGTGGCGGAGGCGAGGGGAGGTGAGTTGGGGTGGAAGAGCTCCGAGCCTCGACGCCATTGGAGTCCGTCGACGGGTTTGGCGTAATGAGAGGTGGGCGGGTGGTAATGGTGATGGTGTCAGAGTTCCACATAAAAAGGAGCCAAAGGGAGAAGGAGAAGAAGAAGAAGAGGAGGGAGAGGGATGGGGGACGAACCAAGCAGTCGATCTCAATTGTGCCACGTCGCGGCGGATCGGATCATACGTCTTGTCCCAATTCTTTATTTTATTTCTTGTGTGTTTCATATTCATGTCCATTTTAGACTATTTATTTTTCTCCAAATAAACATATGGTTAAAAAATTTCCCTTTAGAACGAGTAATTAACTATACTAACGTCATTTCGATAACTCTATTTTTGTATATTTAAGTGAGACAAAGTTTAGTATTTTTTTTAAAAATAAGATAGAAAGAAATTAAGAATGGAATATTTTTTTGAAATTTTAAGTGCATGAAAATTTTAATTAACCAATAAGCTATTGCATTTAAAGACATATATTAAATCTAACGTACACGCGAATTTAAAACGCATCTCGAATTGTGAAGATGATGACTATATTTGGCAGGGTGTTCACCCGCTACCACCTAGCATTTCACGTCTCACATGGAACAATGGACTGTCAAGTGTTTGGAGGTAAAACGTCTCCAAACATTTGATAGTCAAACATAGCCATAAGCTCATGATCATCTCCGTATTTTGCTTGTGTGGGACTAAACTCTTAGTCTTGCCTTGAGTTTTTATATTAAATATGTTGAATTCATAAAAAAATATATGCATGCGCCATTCATTGCAATTGGTGAAGTGAGAGTTTTCTTAGGGTTTGAGAAGTAAGAGTTTTTGCATGCATTAAAGGAAATAAAGATTGAGTGGAAACTGGAAAGAGTGGAAGGGAATAAAGGCATGAGATATTAAAAAAAAAAAAGAAGCCGTATAACCAATTCGAAATTGTTCGGACGCATCAAATATATATAAAACATGTTACGAAAATTTTAATAATTCGAAAATATACTACATACAACTTTGATGGAAATATTTTCCCAAAAGGCATTTTCCACATCCAAAATTCCTCTTATGGAAAAAGTAATAATTTTACATTTTTTTTATATTGGAAAAATAGACATGCGAAATATTTCCAATGAATATTTATTGATTGACTACGAAGTAAGGATAATAAGAATATAGATGTATTAGTTACATCTGATGAATCCAAAGTTATCATGCGGCATCCTAGAATAATCAAGAAAACGTGAAAAGTATCGCACATGCCATCTTCATTGTTTATTGCTAAAGATTAAAAAAGCATCTACGTAAAATACATTCCAGGTACCTAATTGTACTTCACATAATGTAATAGTTGAACTGAAATATTATTAATGTTTTAGTAGCAGTAGTATTCTCATTCCCCCAGCCCCACCCCCACCTTTTTCATGTATATTATTGAACAGGATTCATGCAAAAATGTGGCATAAGCCATTGTCTTTAAACAAGTCATGCTGATAATTACACGCGATATACATGTTTTCCTAAGAATGTGAAAAAAAACATTTACCAATCTTCAAATGAATAACAACTTTGAAGACCAATGAATATACAGAATAAAAAATGAAGCAACATAAATTGCTTATAACTTCGAGGATATCAAATTCTGGTATTTCTGGCCCAAAACTGTATCTCTGTGATAATTTAGCCTCTTATCAGAGCATTCCAGAATGGTCCGGCTTCACGAGAAATCTGTTCAGGAGCAATGTATGAATACCATTGCAGGTGATTTGATTGTGATTTTGAAACTAACCTCAATTCCTCGAATAAATAAGCTGATGATAGAATTGATCTAGTTGCCGCATAGTTTGTCTAATCCGACATTATCTCTTCAAGATCTGAATTGGTCCCTTCAAGATCTGCATTGGTTTCTTCAAGATCTGAATTGGGTCTTATAAACATATCATACTCATCTGTGCCATTTAATGTCTCTTTGTCTAGAGGTTCATTTTCCCCATAATCTAAGCCAGGCCAGTCTGGATCTTCATCACTAGGATTATGATCTTTCAAGTCACCAATATTCTTGATAGGATTATTAATCTCATGAAGAATGTCATATTCCTGACCTCTTTGTAAACCAGAATCTGAACCTGTATTAGCCTCTGCAGTGTCGCATATACAAGTTGAAGGATTTTCATGAAATTCCCCTCTACCTGGTCTGATCTCCTTAGGTTCACCCATAAATCCTCTTTGATAAGTGTGAACCTTTGAAGTGAATTCCTCCCAAGTGATGTTTCCACGTTTCAGAAAGAGAGAGTACAGTTTCCTACCATTTGGGCGTATTGTCCTCTTGTGGCCAAAATATCTCCTGGTTAGGTACAAACATATGCAAACAAAAAAGTCAATGTAAATTCAACATTGCAAAAAATTGTCATTATGAATTAAATGACAATGAAAAGAAAAGCTCACCGACGCCCTGCCAGTATTCTAGCCATGTTGCCATTGTTATTGGTTACAAATGCATCACTTCCATCACATACAATGAAATCGAGGGCAGCCATGCGAGAAGAGAATGAGGAAAAAGGTGCCAATTCCTCCTCGCTGGCTAAAGTCTCTTTTGAATGAAAATTTGGGAAGAGAATTTTCAGAGGTGCCAATGTGTCTTCACCTCCATATATTTCACCAGATGCCACATAGATATGAGTATCAGCACCATAGCCCAAAGCTCTCAGCATCAGTCCTACCTCTTCTGGCGTTAATGGGCATCTACCATGTCTCCGTTCCTTTTCTGGGTTGCTTATCTGCACATCTTTCAGAACAGCATTTAGGCACCAAAGAGACACCACTTCATTAACTTCTCATGAAATTATTTATTCACTTACATGTAGAGTTTTCCACCTCTTCCGTATTGCACCAAGTTCTCTAATTTCTTTTTCTCCTCCACCATAATAGCACCCCGAAAATGCAAGCATATCAGGTTCAAATCTGTCATGAAAAGCAGTCAGTAACTCATGGCTTGTCAATTGCTCTCTTACGATTGCCGCTTCATGCAAAGTCCATTAGGTGTCAGCATAAAGGACAACAACAAACCCCTCTACTGTAAGCTAATAGGTAAAATAGCTTTTAGTATGAAACAAAATATACTTAGAACTGAGTGATAATTAAATAAATTCTGCAAATTTGAAAGAAAAGTCAATTAAAGGCATGTGAGATGAGAGAACAAGATAGATTATAGCATTTGAATGCTAATGAGACATGAAAACTGTAGCGCATAGGGTTCAGTATTAAAACAAGATCTCATATCATGAACAAAGGAAGTTTTGGTTACTCATAAATTAGAAAAATATGTTAAGATCAATAAGGGTTCAAAAGTATAAAGGTAGCCTAATTCGACAATGATCTCATATTATTGACTTTGAGAATTTAACTCTTCTAGCATCAGAAGAATCATTTAGTTGAACTAAGGAACCCAGGCAACCTTTCGAATATGAATCTGCCAAATTTGAGCATCAAACAAGAGAATGACTACACCTTCACTTGGCATTCAACTGCAAAATGAGATTCAGAGAGTGAAAGCAAATTGAAATTTCACCTCAGATGAAGAGCAATGAAATGCTTGTCCTTTGCCTTCATTCGACGTATCAACTTATCACCCATTGCTTGTATTGTCTCAGTAAATCTCAAAGCATGATAATTGACTCTACATCTTAGCTTCTGCAAATCTTTGTCCAACTTGTTTGCAAGCCTGTAGTCAAACTTTGTCAGCTGAACAACCTGTACCATGATGCATGTGTTTCACTTAGATAAAGGCAATCGAGCTGGTAGAATAGATATCTATCAATCACTTGACATAAGTATTAGGCTAGATTATGGTTGCGACATAAGATTAAAAGCCAAAAATGAAATCACTAATTCTCTGTTTAGATTAACTGAGACAACAAAGAAAGCACCACCAATGAAAATTGTGAATACTAATTTCTGCAAGTGTCAGATACCTGCTCTAGCTTAATATAAGAACTATATTTAAGTATTCCAAAAAAAAATTATACTCAAGTAGAATAGGTTTTTCTTCTACAGGGGTCAAAATCAATCACTTACCATGTAGTGCCCTAATGTGATGACAAGAGGGCATTGGCTTATAATCTAATGGGTCATGAAATGAACATATAGTATGGCAGTCTAGTTATAAAAGGCTTGATCCCAGACTGAAGTCTAGTTAAGTCTTCTTGAAAGATTAAGAGATTTGGCTTCAGACTATACAAGATGTGATGGGTGGATTTGGTCTTCTGGAAAGTTTAGTGTTAGACGAGTCTACATGCTCCTAGGGGTGACTGACCAACATCCCGATATTGATCTGAAGGTTGATTGCAGGTTGATATGGCAGCTTAAGATACCTCCGAATGTACATGTCTTCACATGGCTCTTAAGCAGGCGAAGATTGCTTACTAGAGAATATAGGGCGAGATAGGCCCCTGAAGCTATTAGCAATTGTGCTTTCTGTGAGACCAATTCTGAGAATCTAGCACATTTATTTTTTAAATGTGTTATGGCTAAAGAGTTGTGGACGATAATGGCTGATAACACATTGGATATGAGATCTAAGACGTGGTTCTGGAAATCATTTAGAGAAGGTGATTCTGCACTGGGCGCTTGGACTATGTCTACTCTAAACAGAGAGTAACTTCAGTAAAATGGAATGAATGTATATTCAGGGTTGAGAGACCATATGTGGAAAATATGCCTAGGGAGAGCTTTGATTAAAGAATGCGGGAGAGATTGGTGAATACATAGAATTACATGTACATGATTAACATATTGCAGTTTAAGGTTACCAATAAAATGGGTGGCCAACTAATTGCGGACCATCCTTTTTCTTTTCAAAAAATAAATAAAATAAAAGGCTTAATCCCACAAGTTTGAATCATGGCTACAAGACATGGAATTGGGTTAATGATAGAATGGTTTTAACAAGAATGAGCAAATGAGATATATTATAAATAATCTTTGCTGCAGAACTTTTTAAGCTTTTGAATTTGAAAGTTCATTTACATCAAAGGCAATTTAACCATGATAGACGACCTTTATCATAGTTGAGAGATCATGGGAGTTTTTCCTCCTGGATAGATCCAACTGAAAACTTACTTTTTTTGGTTTCCTCTGAAAAAGTTGGGGACATGTTATTTAGAGTTTAATGATGGATGCTCTTGCATTTCTACCGGATATGCCATAAAAGAAGAAGGCTTGTGCCTCAATAATGTTTTGCTAAAAAAACATTATTAGTTCTGCAGCATTACATGAGTGTTTGCAATCTTTTCTTTATGACCATGGTATTAGAATTGTCCAAATAAACAGAGCTCACATAGGAAGCCTGAAAACATAAACCAGCATAATAATAATATTCAAGTGGGCAAAGTATAGCACATACATGCTTTTTCAGAAGAACTGGCAAGACCCTGGTTTGATAACATTTAGGAGTACATTTCCTTGGGACGCGCATGGTATATGGACCCCTGATGGCTTTCTTTCCCTTTTTGGGGAGTTCAGGTAGTTCCTTTATAATTTTAACATCTTTCGACAGGAATGAGATGAACCAGTCGACATCAAAGATTTCTCCAAAGTTGCTGTACCAGATGTAGTATTAGAACACAATGAACGATATGGATCACAGTTATTTATTTATGTTGAGAGAGAAAGAAGTTATTCTTGAGATGAAGTAGTACTCCTTAACTACAGAACTTTCACACAAAGCAAACAAAATGAAGGAAAGAGAATATATTGGAACTGAACCTAGAATCCTTCCAAAATGATCTCTGGTCCAGCTTTGGAACCACAAGTGTGGCATTCAGAATTCGTGCTGCAACAACAGCGTCCGTTATCTGAAACAAACTTTATGCATTAAGTGTTTCTCGTAATTTTTTTCAGAAGTCTCTCATCATATTCAAGGTTCTATAATTTTAAATAACTTAACATGCACAAGGAAGAATGTACCATAACCTAATCCAATGTATGACAATCTAAGATGAATATGGAAATACCACATGATAGACTAATTTTCATTATCCTGTTACCTAGTCATTAAATGTTCACCATGAAGGCAAAATCTCTTCAGCTTAAGAAAACTTTCAAACCAGCGAATAAGCAATCTCTGGATGAGAAAAGACCTGGAATATTTTCAATCATGATAAGCTGAGAATCCTCCGCAAGTTGAGTGTTGTATATATCCACTCAGGGACAAGCAAAATGGATGTGTGGACCTAAAGAAGAAGCCGTGTCGTATAGACTAAGGTGCAATTTCTTTTTGAGAAGGCAATCTACTAAGTCCACTAGCTTCCAGAATTAGCATGCTCTCATGTTGTATTAAGAAATAAGCCATCAGAAAGCCCTTCAACAGTGCAACATCTTAGTGTAAAGTTATCATGACTCTTAATGTGGATGTTTTGTTGAGAAACTTAAGAATTATTTACATCAACCAAAATTGCATGGATACTAACTGCACCTTTGTTCTTATTCTATATATAAACCTTTTTTTTCTTTTGAAGGGTTTGTAGATAAAGTAACCAGCAATCTTGACCCTCAAACTCTATGACTACTATGATTTTCTAGAACCTTTTCCTGTATAGACTAAAGAAGCAGCATTTGTGCACAAAATCTGCTGATTAAATTATAATTTGTATTCATCTTGGAAGAAAATTTTAGAACATATAATTTGTTGCTTAAGTTAATCCTAGCTAGCGGAAGGAATACACAATTGACAACTTTCTATCTTCAAATTCATCTCACTGATTCATTGGATTATATAGCAGATTGCGTATTCTAAGGACCACATATACTAAAGCAATAGAAACACAAACAAAAACCCAAGATCTAAAACTGACTGACAGAGCACACCAGTATTGAAGAAACTTATGATCAGCACAGCAAATATCTTAGCATCTTACTCCTGTTCTTTGCTGATTTAAACCTCCGCTTGTTGCAATCATCAAGAACCTATCATGATAAGTGATAGCTTCAGCTTCTGCAGAACAAGAAAAAAAATAAAGAACAATAAGATATCCCTATAACAATAAGTGATATCATCAGCTTCTGCAGCACAAGAGAAAAATAAAGCACAATAAGACATCCAGCAGTCGACAAGCAACAAACTAACTTCACAGATCCACTGCGGTAGCTATTAAGATATACTGGCATCCTGTGACAGAACTTCCTCTTTGATGAGCCCAATGTGGAAAAGAAGTGTTTTAAATTGATTCAAGATACAATGTTGCGTGACTAAAATGCCAAACGAACTAAATCCATACAGTTTCAATTTACATCGCAGTAATATACCTGCAAACTTATTACTCGCATTGCTGCATCCATAGTGGTACTTGGATAACTTTGATTCCCAGAGATCAATGTTGGCTCTTCGATCAATGCGCTACACGATCCAAAACAAGGCTATGATTCTTACAAAAACCAACCCATTTGTGGATGAATTGTATGACAGAAAGATTGCGGAAAAAAAAGCACAAATCGGAATCACAGAAGTTTTCACGGCGGCTACCTTCGCTTTCAGAGATCAAAAGACTATATATTAGCAAAAAAAATCCCCAAGCAGGAGGATGAGTGCCGAGTTACCGCGAGATTAGAGACCTTGCCATGGCGGAGTTGTAGGTCGTCTAGGAGCGGTGGGGCGAGGTAGGAAAGGACGACGAGCGCGACAAGGAGGAGGAGCGCCGCGGCGACGAATGTGGAGGCGGTCGGGATCGGGCACCGGAGCTGGCGGCGGCGGCGGCGCTGTATCGCCATTCGCTGGCCGCCCGTCGAAGCTTTGGCCACTCTCCGTGGCTGCAAGAATCTTCTCGTCTGCTACATAACTTGCAAGGACGGTGTTTGGTGTGAGAAGGAAAGATAAAAAAAAAAAAGAAGAAAAAAAAAGGAAATGTGACAGGAAGGTTTTGATTCCAAAAGAGGTGGATGTTTTTTGTGCAAATGGGTTTGCTTTTGGCGCAGAATATTTATTAGTTTAGCTTTCAGATCTACTTTTAATATAGAAAAATTTATTTATATATTTTTTGTGGAGGAATAATAATATATTGTGCTGCGTTTATTTTGTTAAAAGTGATATTTGTGAGACTTTCTTTAAAAATATTTTCGAGAAAAAATATTATGGGTAATTTTTTTTTGAATTGTCGCTTATTATAAAATTGATATTATATTAACTTAAATTCATTCTGATTGGAGAAATGTGTCCCGCCATTTTTAGTACTTATCTAATATTCATTAATTTTTTTTATCATCCTTTTTTGATCCGTTTGAAACTTTAACGTCTAGAATTAGTAACATTTAACTAATTGTAAAGAATATATCGAGAAATGTCACCCCTCCTTGAGGGGGCGCACAATTGCCTCTCTTACCACCATCGGTAAAAGGATACATATAAAACTATTTAATAGTCATTGAGCTCATAATTTTTACAATAACTACATATAAAATTATTTAATATATAATATATATACGTATATATATTGTATTTATTAAAAGGTTGAGGGTACCGATGTAAAGATAAAATCTCAGCTTTATACTACGGTTGCATGGAAGATGAGAAAAATCCCCACCCTTTCATGTGAGAAAATGAGAAAGGCCAAGAAGAAGAAAAAATCAAAAGAAGAACATGAAAGAGATTTTTTTGCAAGCAACTGCGTCCTAAAAATAATTAAATGAGAACATATAAATCTTGTGAAATATCTAAGAGCAAACGATTGAAAATGTTAAAAGGAAAAAAAACCGCAAAACACTAAACTTTAATTTGCAAATACCTGAGCAAAGAGGGAGAGAGGCAAGATCGGCACCTCAATGAACAAAGGATCTATGGAGAAGAAGGGCACATTAATGAACAAGTTAATTTTTTTTTGCCAAGTTCCTTTTAATATGGTTAGGACTGTGAACTAAAGAAAGGAGATGAGTTGTTGACTTGTTGGTAAAAGTTATATATAGAAAGAGTGTAATTGTTTATATTTATAGAGGATATTTTTGTACATTCATTTATCAAACGGACCAACTTATTTCATCTTAAAAGAAAAAGTTGGGATCCCATGCTGATTATTATTTTTTTCACTTGTAAGAGAATAACATAAGAGCTTCTCAAGCGAAATTTTATTTACCAAACGTTCAAAAAATATCAAAACAGTTTATAAGTGCTGTCGAACATCCTCTTAATATCCCCGATAATCGCTCGATCATGCATTGAAAGTTTTTGTCAACAGATTAATAGGAAAATCACATCGTGTTTGGGGGTGTCATTTCCACAAATAAGCTCTTATTCGTGGTTTACGCGAAAAGAATGTAAGGTTTTTAGTTATTTTCAACTATATTTCAGTTACATTCATATTTAATTAAGTATTAAGCATTTTAAGTTTACTAGCGAATATCTTATTATCTTTCCCCTTCGAGACTATTGGAATGTTTATTTTTTGGGTACCCGTCCAGACTCCCGATGTTCAAAACTATTAGCACCTAACTAATTTGGAGTTAAAGGTAAAGAGCAAAACGATATTCCTCTAATTAAATTGGTGACTTCGGAGTTCGAACTCGGGATTATTAGCTTCCGGTCACTCAACTCGGTAGACATCCTTGCTAATTTCATTAGAATGTTATACTAGATGTGTTACTAATAATTTAAATCAATAAAAAGAGCTAATTTCTATATTTATATTCTTGTTATTTTTTTTACATATAGATCATTGATAATTTTAATTTAAACATATGGATAATTAAATAATAATTTTTATTATAACCTACATCAAAATTTGAACTCAAAATCTCTAATTATAATACTATATTAAATTAAATATATTATCAATGACTAAAAAAAGATCAATATCTTTATTTTTTTTTATTTGTAACATGGAGGTAAAAAGCTGGAAAGAATAAGAAAAAAGTAAATCGATTCACCATTTTTAAAATGTGATATACTATTAATAGAAAAGATGAAAATGTCTCTTCGTTTGATCATGTTTTCTTTGAATATCAATTTAAATTAAATCGATCTCCCCTAAAATTCAGTGTTTTTGTCTGATGTTTTTAAGTAACAAACGGACGACCGGTAACGAATTCAACTTCAAAATAGGAAGGTTAATCAGCGGGCTAATAGCCATTAAATATCATAATTAATAAATTTTAAGTTGTAATTTTAGGTGTTTAGATTTATACCTACACCGTAATTACCTATCATTTACTAAGGTAAATAATAACTCAGCACAAGTGCACTAGGATCAACTCAAAATTAAATTAACATCTATGTTACTATTGAAGTTATTTAATGAAAATAAATATTTTACATTGACTTGTTGCTTTTAATAATGACTAAAGAGGAAAAAATTAAATGAAACGAATACAGATAGTGAAAGGAGATCAATTAATACAACATATTTAAGAAAAATGAAATAAGAGATAGCAAGATTTCATGGCTAAATTCATATAAATAAATGCTAACAACACATCTTAATCCATTATAGTATGTGTGTATATATTTATATATATATATATATTAATTCACGTGAATAGGTGAAAGTTGTACTTAATATAAAAGTTTGAAGTAAACATTTTCTGATGATGAAACTATAATGACGACAATGGCTCTACATTTATTATTGAAATTTTAGAATTATTATCTAAAGTAACGATCAAAAGAAAACAACTGAAGAAAATGGCAAACATAAATAGTGGAAAGCGAAGTAATAGACTTTATGTAATCGCTGAATTATGATCAACTGCATTTCTATTTAAATCTTTAAAAGTAAAAAAAAAACTTCTTTTTCTACAAGACATTAGATAGCTTACATTAGATCATTCATGAAGTTGCAAGCTTCAATCTTTATGTCCAGCGCTAATGTCTTCTCCATTTCTTTCAAGGAGAAACGGAAATCATCTTTAATGGAAAAGTCTGAAATATTTTGATGTGTAACTCTTGCGAAAATGAATCACGAATTGAAATTTTGCCTATATTAGTCAAGAAGTTTGTCACTCTATATATACATTTAATTTGGTAAAGCTCAAAATATTCTAAGCATTCCGACGATCCAAAGTGAAGTTCACCAAATTAAATTAGTTGACACAGATAATTAGCAAGTCCGTACCTTAGATTGAAAAACTAAATTAGTAGCTCGAGTTCGAGCTTTGAAGTCATCAATTTAATCAGAATTTATTTTTGTCGTACCCATCCGAATACTAAATTATTCGGATACTAATAATTCTGAGCGTGTCGACAAGATTTACTCAAAAAAATGAAGTTCATTAGTCTCCATGAACATTTTGATGCTTTCTTGCGAGTCACTTTCAATACCCACCCTTTGGCAAACCCAGTTGCAAACACCTTCAAATGCCTCAATCTAACCCTTAAGCATTGCAGCCAAAACAGAAAAAAAAAGTGCTGCTTTAATGCCCATGCACAAATAAGGTTTTCATAGTATATCATCAATGTTCTCAACTGGTCTTCACTCCTCTTTTACTTAATTCACTTTCAAAATTTTTAATTACTAACATCACATGTTGTATTCAGAGTTGCACAATTTCTCATTTATTCTATCTATTATACTTTTTTCTTTTATTATAATAGTTTTACTTTTTATGATAAATAAAATTCTACTTATGATTATAATATGTTTTCCCTATTATTATAATGACACTGAAATTTTATGTTTTTTTGTTATTTTTTTTTTAAAAACTAGTGTTTAATAAAGTTTCATGAAAATAAAATTACTTTTTTAATCACATGTATTGATCATTTCAAATAAAATTATTGTAACTTATATATATATATATATATATAATTTTTATGATAAATATGAATATATAACAATAATTCTTATGTAAAAACATAGTATTATTTTTCTATCAAGATATTTTAAAAATAAAAGGATATCTAACAACTATTAGACACACAAATAAAATAAATTTTAATTTAGTCAAATGAAATATATAATAATAAATAATAAATTATTATAATAAAAAATATTGTGAAGACTTTGGGACTTGTGTAGAATAAAAAGATATCATACAGTGTTAACAATAAAAAATTAAAAAATTTAAAATGATTAAAAAAAGATTTTGACTTTTTTTGAGTAACCATAAGAACATCCATACGGCATTTCTCACATTTCAATTCGCCCCAAAAAATAATATGTGATGAGAGAAAAAAATGGCAAGTCATCCCCATCTTAATTGGAACTTGACGACGTATGCCCAACTAGGAAAACGAAATCAACTACCCTTTCCTTTTTCTTTTCTGTTGAAACTTCCAAGTTTTTTTTCAAGATTAGAATGACTGAAAAATTAATGCGGTAAAGTATTAAATATAATTTCAGTTTTGCCAATCGAATTAACTCACGTTGGTATTCATTCTATTGCACAAAAAATCCAAACATTTTCTATAATTCCATCTTTTATCGACAGACCAATTAGTAAAGAATAAAAAAATTAATGAATAATGTTAAGGTCGTTACCGGAGAATTACCTATACAAATAATTATCTAAATATTATTTTCACGAAGTGAGGAAATTTATGAATAATTATTTAACTATATTTCTAAAAAAAATATATCATATAAGCCAATAAATTATTAGTAAAATATGATCATATTATAAAATATTTCAAATAAGTATAAAAATAATGAGATAATGGAAAAAATATTATATACATTAAAATAAGATAATAAAAAATATTATATTTGAAAGAATTATCCAGTTGATGTTCTTGCATTTTTCTAAGCTCAAATTGCAATAATGGTTATTTTATAATATATCATATATCGATAAATTGACAAAAAAAAGAACCAATATTTTATGAACATAAATAAAGGAAAATTTCACAGCACGATGAGTTCACAAGATTAAAAATATCCTCTAATGAATTTAGAATGGTAAAATCATCATCTATATTACTACATATATGCAGAATATAAAATATTTTATCTGATAAAAAATATAGTGTCTAGAAATAAAAAAATGTGGATAGATATCACTAAATAAAATAAATATTAGCAATGAAATGAAATTTTTAATTGGAAAAGAGAAATAGAGACCATGTAAAAAGAATATCATATGCCAAATATATATATATATATATATATGATGAAAAACAAAGTCCAAAATTTATATGATCATGAAATAACAAATTTTTTTTATTGAGATTATAAATCATTGTCTTTGATATTTGTATGTATATATAATGCTTTACAAATAAAAATTGCTATTTATATGTTATATGATTTTTATAAAAAAATAATATACGCACTTCATATTAGAACAATTGAATTAAAAAATATTATAATGAATACAACTATTATAGCTTTGGAAAGAGTGAGAAAATGATAATAAAATTGGTGGTAGATCAAGTTTTGAAATCAAAACCATTTAAAAATAAATCATGGCTTTTTTTAAGAGAAATAGTTTAATTAGCTAAGTGGGAAAAGCCGCGTAATCGCGGCACAAAATGTTGGCAAGGCCCGGAGGGGGCCTTCGCCCCAAAAGAGGTCAGCATTAGCCGTCCTGCCAATGTTAGCCAAACAATCAGCAGCGCCGTTAGCCTCCCTATTACAATGTTTACATGTAAATTTGTCAAAAAACTCCATAGTTTACTTGATGTCACTAATTAAGTTCCATAATCTCCACGGCGAGCTTGAATCTCGGTTGATAATATGCACCAAGTTTATGGAGTCTAGTTCAAGTATGACATCTTTGTAATCATCCCTCTTCGCTCTTCGTATTCCCTCTAAGACACCCCACGCCTCAGCCTCAAGCGCCGACGTTACACCTCTTCTACTTGTACCTGCAGCTAAACAATGACCTGTATTAGAACGTATAATATAGTCTACTCCCCCTTCTCCTCTGGCACTAACGAAAGAGCCGTCAATGTTAATTTTAACTGTGCCAGGCGAAGGGGGCTCCCACCGAACCAGGTGGTCTTGGGGGCGGTGTGCCTCAGAACGATGGTGCGCCTCATACTCATGGAAACCTGCCAAAGCTTTCACCCAGATTGCAGGGACGGTTGCTACCCTGGATTTAAAAATAGCATCATTCCGTTGACACCACAGACCCCATAGACAGAAGGAGAACAGGGTTAGCATGTTACGTTTTGATTCCAAAGATAGAGAGGAACCCTCATATACCCAACTACCTTGATACCAATTTTGTTTATATTGGAACCTGTAGTCTACTTGAGTCTCAAAGTGGTTCCATAAGTCTACTGCCATATTACACTGGAAGAACAAATGTGAATCGGTTTCAGGCATTAAGCCGCAAAGAGGGCATAGAGGGTTAATGTCCATATCAAAACGTAGCAGGTAGCTTCTTGTGGGGAGCCTGTGGTGTAACAGTTTCCATAAGAAAAAAATAATTTTTTTCGGCAAATTTATTGCCCAAAATTTGTTCCAGGGTTTCCCTCCAAGTCCCTGTTCTGGGTTCAGCTGGCGACTTAACGAGTAGTAAACTGAGCGAGCAGTTGCTCTACTGTGGGCATCATGTACCCAACGCCACTGATCATCCTTGGCTTGAGCAGACAGATAAATGGAAGTAATGTAATCAATTAGCAGTGGCCCAAAGCATTGAGAGAGTAAATGAATATTCCATTTATTTTCAGTTATAAGATCATTGACACGCATACTTGGCAATCATATTCACATTCAGAAAGGTAGGTTTTAATTGTAAAGGGGTACAAAATATCCAAGGGTCCATAAGGACACTTGTGTTTAATCCATGATTAATGTGCCTTTTAAATCCATATTTGATTGTCTCTAGGGTGTTCAGGAGCATTTTCCATGTCCATGTCATTTTAACATTGTTAGTAATGGGATTTAAGGACCAAGGATGGATATGGCCATACTTATTAAGGATTAATTTTACCAAAGGCGTGTCTTCGGTATTTAGGACCCTAAGTAATAACTTAGCCTGAAGTGTCATCCTTATTAGCCTTGTATTTCTTATACCCAGCCCCCCGCATATCTTTGGTAATTGAATGGTGTCTCAATTCAGTAGATGTAATCCCTTTCTTCCCTCTTTTTTATACCATAAAAACCCTCTCGATATTTTTTCTAGGTTATCCAGGACCCCACCTGAGATGTAGGACACCCCTAGAGAGTACATAGGCATAGAATTTAAAACTGACTTAATTAACACTGTTCTTCCTGCCATGTTCAGGGTTCTCATCTTCCAGCCTGATATTCTGGAGGCTATTGTATCTATCATCCCCATTTGTTTGTTTTTAAGGATGTATTTGTGAGATATCAAGGTGCCTAGGTATTTAAATGGGAAGGTTCCAACTCTAATACTCAAATTCTCTTGAATTGCATGTTTCCTTTTAAGACTTAGCTTTGGAGGCAAATGAATGTCTGATTTGAGAGGGTTCACCTTCTGATTAGTAAGAAGGTAATAAAGTTCCATTATCCTCCTTATCTCCTTGCAGTTTTTCACAGTGGCAGCAACACATATAATTAGATCATCAGCATAGAGGAGATGACTTATGGAGAAGGAGCCAATAGAGTAAGGGATAAGGGTTCTGGCAGACATTGCTTGATTCATTAATGTTGATAGGACCTAAGTTATAAGAATTAAAATATATGGAGACAGAGGATCCCCTTGTCGAATCCCTTGTTGACTCCTAAAATATGGGGAGGGTATGCCATTTATAATGCATGAAAAATATGGAGATCTTATATAGCTCATAATCCATGAAATGATCCTAGGCGGGAAGTGCATAAGGTTCATAGCATTTTCAACAGCCCCCCAAGCCACCCTGTCAAAGGCTTTGGCCATGTCTGCCTTAATTAACATGCCCTTCCTCGACCCCCTTGTTATGGAGTGGGCTAACTCCTGGCACATCAAGATATTGTCATGAATTAATCTATTGTGAACAAAAGCTGATTGGGAGGGGTCTATTATATCTGGCAAAACTGTCTTAAGTCTGGAAGCTAGTATTTTTGCTACAACTCTATATATGATGTTGCATAGAGAGATCGGCCTATAGTCATTCATAAGTAATGCAATTTTCTATTTTAGGGATGAAAATTAGACTAGTTTGTGCCCATTCCCTTGGCATGGTACATGT
Organism: Pontederia paniculata; assembly: GCA_001647135.1. Taxonomy (NCBI): domain Eukaryota; kingdom Viridiplantae; phylum Streptophyta; class Magnoliopsida; order Commelinales; family Pontederiaceae; genus Pontederia; species Pontederia paniculata. The sequence continues at coordinate 35,829 of LTAE01000132.1, read as the reverse complement.
GTTAAAGAAAAGAAGGATCTCCCTGATGACCTTATCCCCTACTATGTCCCAGTATTAACCACTAGAGCATTACTTATAGTCATAGATACGTCCTACAAATGCAGACAGTACGACACAGGAGGCAATAGTCCGGATGATTTGCTGCTCTGCAGGATATGAATTTATTTTCTTCTATTTTCTAGATAAATATAATGTATAAATTAGTAATAAATTATACGAAAAAAGCAACAAAACGAATATTAAATACACTTTTACACTATATATAGTAATAAATAATAATAGCGTATAGACTTATATAGTTGATATTATATCAATATATTATATTGGCATTTTACAATTAATATATAAAATTATTAAAATATTACTAGATGTAGAAAATGAAATCAGGCGTCCCAACTTGCCACGATCGAACCCGAATTAGACCTCGACTTGTACATTTTTCTCGACACAAAGCGATACAAACATAATCAACATAGGTTAACAGGCATATATTCTATATTTCTATCTTTAGGAAAAGGAAAGTAATGATATTTTCTATATAAATATTCAAATTTTTTTATACAAATAATATCATTATTTTTTATTGCGCCATACACAAAATGCGCTGTACGTTCTCTCGGTCCCCTTTTATCTTCGTCGTAATCTTCATGAGTCCGAAGCATCGAACTTGAGAACTTTTTTTAACAGTTGTATCACTCTTCTTGTGTTTCACATGCAAACTGAGCCGTTAAATTAAGCGCATCACAGCATCAGGCCCCAGGTAAATATCCAACGGTTGATATGGCTTACCATTTCCATTTTAATATCGGAGGGGTTCCTCTCCTCCTCTCATGTCCGCGAGACCAAAGCGGATAGCCGGTAACAGTACCTCCCCCTCGCCGTCGTCTCTATTTTAACCTCCCAACACAACAAAAGATATCGTATACCTCTGGGCAGGAGGACGAGCGCCGCCGAGAGCTCTCATGTCGTCCTCTGCTCACTTCGCTTCGAATCCTCTCCTCTCTGCCTCATCTTCTCCTTCTTCTCCCCTCTTCTTCGTCTCCCCCGCTTCCTCCGTTGCCTCCCCTTCTCATCCCTCCCTTCGGCCCTTCTCCCTCTCCTTCCCCGTCCGGAGGAGCTACAGATGCCGCCTGCTCCTCGTCCGTGCCCAAGATTCCGACACTGTCGCCTCCGGCGGCGACTCCAAGCCCCCAAATGGAAGCACGGTACTCTATAGTCTACTCCTTGGGTCTCTTTTTTTTCTTCGCTCGTCGTTTCACTCTTCTATGTTGCTTAATTGTCAGGAAATTTTCGATTTTGTTCACTGAATTTGTTGCTTGGTTCCCTTATTTCGTTGTTGCGTGCTACTTCATGGGTTCCTAAATTGAGTCTTGGTATAGTGCTGTGGTTTAGGGGTGAAATTTCGAAAAGAGGCATGTATCGGTTAAGTTCAAACAGTGTTATGTTTGTTGTCGAGCTTAGATGTGTGCGCATTGTGATTTATGGTCACAATTTTGGAGCTTTTTTTTTCGGTGAAGAATTTGGAATCACTTATGAGAACTGTGCCTGTACAAGCAATTACATTTTATCTTCTGCATAAGAAATTATGTTCGTCTTTGTCTTTTTGGGCTTAGTTTCTACAGGAGACTACTGCATCTACTTACTTTCATGTTTTTCGAATTATGACATGTTCAGGCTAACAGAAAGAGCTTCCCGGATCTTACCTACTTATTTTGTAACCAATTTGCATCTTTCTTTTGTAAATTCAGGATGTTAATTTAGTATTGTTCTTGGGCAAGAATATATATTTAGATTAAGTATCAGAAGAACATCTTATCAGCTTTACCTTAGAACTCAGAAAATTGTATAGAAGATCAATAGTCACAGTGTCAGGTTATTGAGGTTAAAAACAACAACAAATCGTATCTTTATACTTTTCCTATTTGTAGACTTTCACACTTTTTCATTTACATAATTCTTTGAAAAATGCTTAATTTTAATATTGACTATTCTCAGCCCAAAAGTAGGAGGGACATTCTCTTGGAATATGTCAAAAATGTTAAGCCAGAGTTTATGGAACTATTTGTGAAAAGAGCACCACAGCAGGTACTTTATCATTTTTTTGCAATTCTCGGAGACTCTATCGTACTTTATGCCTCTTTTAAAGACTTTTGTTAGGCCATTCTTAAGATTTGACTATTACTTATAGTCACTTGTTTTTGTTTTGACTGCAAGTTACTAACAATTTTGAGGAAAATCTTATCTCAATTTAGTATGGTTCTTCCATCTTTCCCTTTTACTCTTGAAGGTTGTTGATGCCATGCGTCAGACAGTGACTAGTATGATCGGTTCACTCCCACCGCAATTCTTTGCAGTAACTGTTACAACAGTATGTTGATTTCTTCCCTAAACCTCATTCCTTATGCAATTCAAATTTCAAAGTATCCTGTAAATGGGACCTGTTGGGTGACCTGACAGCATTTGGTGGTTTCTTCTCTTTTCCTTGATTCAGGTTGCTGAAAATCTGGCACAACTTATGTATAGCGTTCTGATGACTGGCTATATGTTCAGGAATGCTCAGTACCGTATGGAATTGCAGCAAAGTTTGGAACAGATTGCACTTCCTGAACCAGAAAAAAATTCTGTACATGTCTTAAACGCTTACACCAATATTGGTTTGAGGTCACCATCAGTTGGTTGATGCTTTTAAGATCTGATTGTGAAATTTTGACTTACTCATATTGGTGAAGACTTAGTTCTTAGCCATATGTATAGTTTCCATAAATTTCTTTGCCTTTCTAAACACAGATCATAGCTGATTGACATTGTTACGTTCTTCATATGTTAGCATTTTAATATCAATGATGTTTGAATCTTGACTTGGGTCTTTCTATCATGTTCATGTGAAATAATTGCTTTTCATGATAATATTGAATTTTGAGGTATCATCTTCTTGTGATAGAAAATACATTTCATTTTTGTTATCAAGTATTTGGTAAGATCGATTTCATTTGGACTGGTTGTATAACTTCTACATTGTCATTTCTTACCATTGTCTTTTCTTCTACCCTGAGCTATGGCTTTTGTTCTATTTAAATATTTGGAAATACTAAGATTTTTTGTCATTAAGAATTATAAATGTTTTGTTATTGCAAAAAGACTTCAACAAGTATGCAAGCGAGTAAATTACTCAAACGGTTATTTAACTTTCGCTCGTCCTAGGACGGTCACTAAACTTCACTTTGTAACCACATTGTCATTGAACTTAGAAAATTTTACAGGTACACTCATATCAATAAAATAATAAAATCTGAAAAATTAAAAAAAGTGGCAGAAGGGAGAGAATGAGCTTGCTGCCCCCCTCCCCTCTCTCCTTTGTCCCCCTCACCTCTCTCTCACCAATGACGAGGTGCTGCAGGCTCCAGACCTCCGCCATGGCCGCCTCCTGGATGGCCATTTGCCTGTCCATCTTGGCATACCCCATGAAGTTCACGGCCGTTAGAAGCCTGATGCATTGCAGTGGGAAATTTAAAAATACCCTGAACAATTGTTCTTTAGATCTGTAGAACGAGAAAACACAAAGGACAGAAAAATATTTAATGCCACGTAGGAGAGAGAAATTAAGTATATATAGTATGGGTTGACGACGACGTGGAGGAGAGAAAATATTTTCGTGGCATCTACATAAGTGGTTAACATGGAAACCATGATAGGCGGTCAAAATGACCGCGATTGTAAAGGTTTTCAAGTTCGATGACTATGTTGTTATAAAGTGAAGTTTAGTGATGCCTTGAGAAAGAGTGTAAAGTTGGATGACCATTTGGGAAATTTACTCTGTTCTACAGAACGACACATAATAATACTCTTTCACCCTTGAAATAAAATAAAATAATACCTTTCAGAAATAACACAATAATATCTTTATACATGCTCATTTTGGTCCTTGTTTTATGATATTCCATATTAATCATTGTAGGATGTCCCAGATTATGCACCTGGTACACAGAAAAAGGTGTCCGGAGAAGTTATAAGATGGAACAAGATTACTGGCCCCGAGAAGATGGATGCTGTGAAGTATATAGAATATCTTGAGGCGGAAATTGATGAACTTAATCGTCAAGTTGCAAGACGGTCAGCAAATGGACATAATGAACTTTTGGAATATCTGAAATCTCTGGAACCTCAAAATTTGAAGGTATTCCCAATGGAATTGTTTGTACTTTCTATATGTCTCATAGTTCTTTTTATGAAAAAATTCCATTGATATAATTAGATTTTTGCACATTATTCCTTTTATCCATTTCAAAAGTCGTCATGATTTCAGGACCTAACAAGTAGTGCTGGTGAAGATGTTGTTTTTGCTATGAACACCTTCATAAAGCGCCTTCTAGCAGTTTCAGATCCTGCACAAATGAAGGTACGGTAAATTTCTGTATCCACACACTTGTCTCAATGTAGATGTTAGGAGTAGATATTCTCTTCATGGTTTCGGTATGCAAAATTGATTTGGAGATGTTAATTCTCGACCATTCTTAATGCATTGATGTCAACACTCAATAATCAAAAAGTAATTTGTTTCTTTTGCAAAGTTAACAGCTGAAAATTACTTGAGCAGTAAATGCGACATTAATATACCATCTCCTTTGGTAATTGGAACTTCATTTCAGTAGCAAACTTTTAGTTCATACATCATAATGTAATTCTAGTACCTTATTATCGAAAGAACATAGTTTCCATATTCAAATTGATATTTCGACATATTCTTGCAAATTGCATGTTCCTGCGAATTCTAGTATTTTGTTCACTAGAATTCCATTGCTGCAAATGCTAGAAAATGCATGCTTTAATTCCTCTTGATCGTCTTTAAAGCATGCATTTTCTAGCATTTTATCATCATGTGATATAATGGCAGGGTTATGAGTTTTCAAAGATTTAGGAATTAAAATAATGTCCCTTTTATACAATCTTTCTCCCTTGTAGTTCTGGGACTGAACTTTTTTTTGTTTTTCCATTCGTCACATACAGACTGCAGTGACGGAAACAAGTGCTCCTGAGCTTGCCAATCTACTTTATTGGCTCATGGTGGTTGGCTATAGCCTCCGTAATATTGAAGTTCGGTTTGACATGGAAAGAGTGCTTGGTGCCCCTCCTAAGCTGGCTGAGCTACCTCCCGGAGAGAACATCTGAGCAGGAGCAGTAACTGATGGACCCAAAAGGCGTACCTTTTTGCATTGTCTCTGAGTTAACATGAAAGATTTGATATAATTCCATTAAAACTATATTATTCATTGTTCGTAGCCAAGGTGCATTTATATTTCTTGGCATTCACAAAGTTCAGCCTCGTAGGTCAAGTATACGAGATTACAAGTAGGTTTTAGTTTCTTTATCCTGTGAAAATGCAGCGGAATTGTTGTCCTGTACTTGACGGATGGGAACTATTTGTCTCAAGCATACTTGTCTATCTGGATCTGTAATGGGAATGTGTAGTTCCGATTCAATATATTATTGCAAACAATGCTTTGGAGACGGTGGTTCTGAATTTTGAAAGGTTCTGAACATTTATTTCAAGGTCTGACCTGCTTCTGGGTTCAGGATACATCTATCATGCTTGAAATACGAGGAATCAAGTAAAAGCTCATGAAACCGTGGAGAAATATTGAAGGAAAACTGTCCTTGCTTTGGTTTTAAAAAAGATAATGAAAATAAAAAAAATGATTATTTTCATAGTCCCTTTCAAACTATTTTCGAATCATAAAATAAGATAAAGGTAAGTATTTTTTTCAATCAAATGATTTGATAATATCATCTGATTTTCATTTTATGTATATATTTTATTTATAAAATGACCAATTTACACCTTCATTAATAAATATTAAAAAAAGATAAAAAAACTGATTACTCGCCGTCTCTTTTGGGGCGACATGTTGAGCTGCTTGACTAGGGTTGTGTTTGGCAACTAAATAAATAAAATTTAGATTAGAGTTTAAAGGTTTAACTTGGTCAAACCGTTATTTTTTTAGAGTAAAGTATTTGGTAAATTATTTTATAGGTTAGCGGTTGAGTGGTAGGCTATTTTCATTAACGTTTAGCGGATAAAAAATAGAGGTTGAACTTTTATACCCAATTTACCCCTTCTTTTTTATTAGAACTTCTATTAGAGTTTGCTATGTAATAACCATAAATACTTGTATGTATTTAAATATTATTGACATTAATACATACAATTTTTTTAATTTAAATTTTTTATGTATGCATGTATATTTATTTAAAAAGATTATTCTAAATTAATTATCATAAATTACATAAATTTTTTTAAAAATTACATAATATTATAAATCAAATGATTTATCATATTAATGTATTAAGTCTATTTACATCATTTTATAATTATCAATTAATTTCACCACCACATTTATCAAACATTTTTTTATTATCACCTTAACGAACCGCTAAATATTAACCGCTAATAATTAACCGATATCCACTAAATAAACCTCTATCCGCTCTTAAACCGCTATCCGCTTATTAATCTGCTATTGATGTCAAACACACCTAGATGGCTCGCCTGGGCAATTCTCTGCGAGCGAGTTGCTGTTAGAGGTCACGAAAGAATATTTTATTAATTCGACAAGTGAAATATGAAGTTCTACTATTTTTAATGAATAATTTAATTTAATAGATTAATTTTAATAATTTTTGAATAAACTAAAAATATTAAATTTCATGAGTGTTTAAATGGATCATATGAGAAAAAAATAGAATTAATTATTTAGATAAATAAATTAATTATAAATAAAAATATTAAAATTAGTTTGAAACATAAAAATTATTTCTAATAATTTTATAAATAGTATAAAGTTTACCTTTTACATAATATATAAAATATTTTGATAAGCTTAAACTACAAACAAGTTAATTAAACATAATATATTATATAATATATAAAATATTTTATTAAAGTTAAATTAAAAAAAATTAGAATTATATAATTGAGTTAGTATAAATTTAAATATAATATTTAAAAATATTTGGTTACTTTTACACTAAAAATAATTAGCATAAAATTAAAATTTTAACATTTATAACTAAATGTTAATGATTAAATTAATCATTTGAAATATTAATTAAAGGATACAAGATTATAAGCTAAGATAGAGTAAACAAAATAAATTGAAAATTAAAGATGAAATGTAAATTAAAAGGAAAAGAAAAAAAGAAAAAAATGAGAGAATGAAATAGAAAAATAGAATTAAAAAATAAATAGAAACTTCAAAGCTGTCACGTCAATTATGAAAGAGAGAAAAAAAATTGCGGAAAATAAAATCTGCAACTAGCAGCAAAATCATGCGGTTCTTAGTGCAAGTAAAAATTACTGGATCAAAATTTGAAATCACGTTTTGGATTCAATTTAGAATTCTGTCGACAAAATAAAACTAAGTCTGAGTTCCGATATATTTTTAGTAGCCGAACAGAGACTTACTTTTCGAGGGCAAAATTATTATTTAATAAGTAAAAAAATTAAAATTAATAATAAATCAGACAAATAATAACGGGAGGATCAATGTATCCGATCAAAATAAATCTAAGAGTTCTGCCTAATATTCAAAGGCGCGACTAATTAAAAAACTATTGTTACTGACTTGTTTACAGTCATTAACTACTTGGTGCAATAAATAGATCACGTGATCGCGTAGGTATAAATATGTTGGTATTCTCTTGCTTGATTATTTTGATATTTTCTTTTTATATTTGCTTAGTTAAATTCTCCCCTCTTAAATAAGTGTGGATATGCTTAACTTTTTTTCCACCTTCTATCTTATTATGTATATTCTTTACTTTTATTCAATTCTTTCATAAAATATTATTTATTTATATTAGATTAGACAGTATCGTTTTAAAAAAATAATTATTTATATACATTGCAATATTACTATTATGGATATATAATATAAATGTACTTATTATTCTATTTTATGTTTATAATTTTTCTAATGTTATATTTTTTCAACTCTTTTGAATGGTTCCTTATTCAAATATTACATGAAACTATTTCATAAAAATAATATTTGTGTGTTATATTATATATTTGTGCTTAGTATTCATTTCATAATTTAAAATATTTGGTTTGCAAATTTTTCTAATTAATTAATTACATCAACTATTAAATAAATTTATATATAATCGTTCACTCACTGGATAATTTTTTTTATTCCGCCATGGCTAATATTAAATTCAAACTTGTTGGGATTAATCCTGATAAAGATGATCCAATTAATTTAGTTTAGGATATTAGAATGCATGATGTTAGAATTAAAGATGAGTATGTTGAGATTAATCCTGATAAAGATATCCAATTAATTTGATTTAGAAGATTAGATTTAGTTTTATCTTCTATCTTATCTTAGATTTATCTTCTTGGATTAGGATTAGTTTTTATCTTCTAAGTTGAACTCTTGTATTATATATAGTCTTTGCTGATTAATAAAAAAAGAAAGTTCTCGGTTGTGAGTTCTTTAAATTCCTTTCTCCTTTATTTTTTCTCTTACCTTTGTTCTTTCTCTGCTAAGTCGCCGCCTCCGCCGCTCCCATCATCTCTTGGGCACAACAATGGTATCAGAGCGCGGGTCTCTAAAACTCGCAACGTCGACGCGTAGGGAGGCGACGACGACGCAACGAGGAAGCCGAACAGCACGGCGACGCGCGAGGAGGTTGCGTCGAGCACAAGGAGGTAGTGACGCGCAACGAGGCAACGACGACGCAACGGGGAAGAGGACGTCGCGACAACGAGGGAGAGAAAGAAAACAACAAAGCAGCGACGTGCAAAGCTCGGTGATCCTCTCGCGGCAGCAGCGAGGGCAGTGGCAGAGAAAAGTCGTATCCAACGCTGAGGCCGAGGAGGCTTCCAGCATCTGTGATAGGCACGTTGCGGGCTCGGTGCCAATTTGTGAGGGTGCACATTACGACCTCTTTACCAGGGAGTAAAGGCGCTTGCCCTCGGAGAAATTTCACAGCAAGGTGACATCATTGTTCGCTGGTTTTAACAGGAGCAGAACACCCTCAAGATCGAAGGTAGTATTCATGTCGAAGGACTGACACAGTGTTACGTTCGATCGACGTTGTTGCGCACGACACTGGTCAGGTGAGCCTACCTGGTGGTGGCCGAGTTCATCGACTGTATGTCGACGATCGACCAGTGGACGACGAGAACTTCACGGAGTGAGTAGCACGACACTGGTCAAGTGACCCTACCTGGTGGTGACCGAGTTCATCGACTGTGTGTCGACGATCGACGAGTGGACTATGCGGGGTGTGTAGACAGTGGCACGTTAGAAGGGCAGCAAGGGGGTGCATCGCAGGAAGTAAATGCCGAGGCTGATCTGATTCGGTTTCGGAAGGAGGAGCGTCAGAGGATCCTGCAGAACGGCAAAAGAAATGTTCGAAGGACTGTAGTATTTTTCCCCTCCAATCGAAGATCAGATTAAGGATTGACCGCGATGACAAAGTTTCTCTCTAATTTTGAAATGATAGGATTAAGGGGGAGTATGTAATCCTGATAAGGATGATCCAACTAATTTGGTTTAGGAGATTAGAATGCATGATTTCAGGATTAAAGATGAGTATGTTGGGATTAATCTTGATTAAGATGATCCAATTAATTTAGTTTAGAAGATTATATTTAGTTTTATCTTCTATCTTATTTTAGATTTATCTTTTTGGATTATGATTAGTTTTTATCTTCTAAGTTGATATAGCCTTTGCTGATTAATAAAAAAAAGGAAGTTCTCGGTTGTGAGTTTTTCAAATTCCTTTTTTCTCTATTTTTTTCTCCTACCTCTGTTATTTATCTGCTAAGTCGCCGCCTCCGCCGCTCCCATCATCTCCTTGGCACAACAAAACTTATATTCGATTTTGCATCATAGACGTAGTTGAAAGGAGGTCACTAAATAAAAGGTTCCACTGGTTGGTTAGGCAGTTGAATCAAACCAGATTACATTCTCTCTCACCTCCAAAATTGTTGCAACAAATAAACATATCACAAGTACATTGAAGATACTGAACCTTGTAATGGTGCAACTAGGGAGGCTCAGTTTCCTGCAACTCTCATCTCCTAGACGGTTAGACCCATAGCAGGCTTCGAAGGAGCCCTAGATCAGCTGATCAATCATTTATAGTAAATATTATAGCTAAAGAGTCAGATCACTCAAAGGGTTGTGACAGTTCCAAAACCGAACGAGACATGGAATGCAGCCTTTGCTTGCACCAAAGACATTTGTTAAATTTATTAACAAGAGTTAGGATAAAATGATAAGTAACTTCTCATTGCTTAAGAAATTTTTGAATTTGAGTCTTTTTACGTAGAATTTTTTTACTGAGAGTCACACTTATCAACACTTATCATGATTAAAAGTGCGATTCGAGATGAATATCAGATTAATTATCAAAGACCAAGATTTTAATTCGTAAATAGTGCCTATAGTTGAAAAATCAATATCAATTCCTAAATACTGAGGTGACATATGAAAAAAAAAGACATTTGTTCAACTTGATAGTAAGATAAACTGAGAAGATCATTTGGTGCTTGTGGTGCAAGGGTATCAGGTAGGACCTGCTCCCGCCAGAACACATAGCAATAGAAGTCGAAGCAACCTCTGCCATTTTCATCTGTGATGCTAAACTTTTTTTTTTCAATTTCAAATTACAATTTCGCACGAAAGATACCATTAAAATACTTTCACAACTTTTTTTTTCCAAATATGTTGAAACTCCCAATATAAGAATAGTGAGATTAAAAAAAAGTAAAAAACTGAAGGATCCAAATTACGGAAATACCCTTCTGTAACCGCAGTGCGAATACTAAACTTGTAGATTGCAGCCTGGTCCCACGACACTGATTCAAACCTGGTCAAATTCGTGGCCCCACCCAAATCGGACACCCTTCTTCTTGTCCTTTTACTGTCATCCTCATCAAACAACTCCAGTGGCAACTGACAACAGTGAGTGCCGCTCCGCGCCAACTGACACGCGCATCCACCAAAATTTAATTAAACAAAACGAAACCCAAATCTCCAGACACAGTAACAGACGACTACGTTTCACAAGCGCACTGCATTTTTAATGCACATTTTAACTGCGCATCGATGTAACACACACAGTAACACCCCTCGAGCTTTTCCAGCGGAAGGCGACGGAACTGAAGGAGGACATGGCGACCCTCGCGACCGCTCTTCTTCGTGCTTCCTTCCTCTTCTTCGCTGCTGCTGTGCTGCGTCTTCCGCCGGCGGAGGCGGCCAAGTTCTCCTGCACCGCCACCGGCGCCGCGGGCCGCTGCCACGCCGTCCTCGGCTACACCCCGGCCAACACCACCACCCTCGGCGAAGTGCGGTCCCTCTTCCAGGTCCGCTCCTTCCGCGCCCTCCTCGCCGCCAACGGTCTCCCCCTCTCCGTCCCGGCCTCCCGCCCAGTCCCCGCCGGCTCCACCGTCCGCGTTCGCTTCCCCTGCGCCTGCTCCGCCGGCTCAGGCGCCTACGCCGGCGGCCAGCCCGTGTACACCGTCGGCCCCGGCGACGCCCTCGACGCCATCGCGAGGGGCGTCTTCAACGGCCTCGTCACCTACCAGGAGATCGCGGCGGCCAACAACATCGCGGACCCGGACCGCATCGTGGTCGGGCAGAGGCTGTGGATCCCGCTGCCGTGCAGCTGCGACGAGGTCGACGGCCGCGCCGTGTTGCACTACGCGCATGTCGTCGCTGCCGGGAGCTCCGTGGCCGGGATCGCAGCTGAGTTCGGGACGACGAACCAGACGCTGATGAAGCTGAACAATATAAGAGATCCCAATACCCTACAGGCAGGACAAGTTCTTGATGTCCCTCTTAGAGGTCAGTTGCCTTTTCCTTCCTAAATAGTTTATAACTAGTGACTGTGTAGTTTCTGTTATACTGAATCATCAATTTATTTTCAACTGTGAACTATGAACTGCTAAGAGTTTATCGCAAACATATAGAGAGTTAAGAATTTTCCTTATTTTTGTTCTTCGAGATACAGTGTGCCAATAATTTTAGAAACTGTGCTTCAAGTTTCCTGCAGCAAACTATTAGTGTGTTCTTGTTAGTCCTCGGTATCATTGGTTGTTCTTGATAGAATCCAACTAATATTATGACTAAATTTCCATCAAGTAAAAGAATCACAGCTAACATTGTGACTATATAAGAAATGAATCACTGGAATGGCCAAAGATGGACATGTCAAACTTATATGCATGCGAATTTGTTAGTGAGCCGATGAATTTACAAATGTTCATGTTCCATATGATCAATTGGTTCTTATGCATCTGGACCTCTTATTTGATTTTTTTGTTTTGATAAACTTTTAGTTTACTTGCTTATCTTCACCATATACCATGATTTAAAGATGTCTTCAGTCTTTTTCTTTCAATTAAGCATTGAAAGACTGAAAGATCATGAATGTTTACTGTAATACTTTAACCAAAGGTCAACGGCCATGGAAAGATAAAATAAAGGTATTAAGTTGTGAAGCAAAAAAAAAGTCCTGATGATTACTACCGGGAAAATATTGTTGTAATGATAACTGTGATGAACAAGTTTCTTTCTGTGCAGAAACTAGGATTGAAAGTTTCTGAATGGTGTTCTAGACATAAGTTCTATTTGGTTTGGACATCTTTTTATTGTTGATACAGCTAACTTTGAAGTGCTTTTTCTCATTAGATTTCAAGTATTATGTTTAATTCATGACACTAAACATTCCTTTTCTTTTCATCTTCTTTTTTATAGGAAAAAAATATTAAAGGTCAAAATATGTTGTTCATCTCTAGTGATGCTAAATATTTTTGTTAATGTGTTTCTATGTAAAAAATAGGCTATTAAGATCCAAGTTAAGACTACTTAGCATTTGCATCATTTTCCTAAGAAATCTTTTCAGAGACTATGAAAAAATTACTGTAGAGTCTGCAACATCCCATGAATCACGATCTCTATTTCAGAATTATTGTTGTTGAACATCTAAATTCAGATAGAGAAAAGTTTCTTTTACAGACACTCAAACAGTAATATTTTACATCTGACACTCCCTAGATCTGACATGGATCTCCTGCACTGCAGTACCTTTGTATCTATTCTTAGGATTAAGGGGTTCATATCATTAATCTTCTATTTATAACTTTATTTTGTGATGCTCAGAATAGTTGGTCACATTTTGGTCAACTGTTGGAGGTCCTAAATTCACATTCATAATGTAGTTGGGAATATTCTACAATACTTACAATAAGGATGATATAACATATTACTGATGTATATTTCCTAGGTTATTTACATGTGTTTCTCATAGACTGGTTGTAGAGGATGCTTATTTGTAAACTTTTCTTTGCTTCTCATTCACTGCACCACATTTTTATCTATTCTTAGTAGAAAACCAAAGGATTCAAGGGGCTTAAATCATTAATCTTCTATTTATAGCTTTGCTTCCTGATGCTCAGAATGGTTAATCACATTTACTTTTGGAGGTCCTAAATTCACATTCATAATGTAGTTGGGAATATTGTACAAATAGATACTTACAATAAGGATAATATTAACATATTACTATTGTGTATTTCCAAGGTTGTTTACATGTGTTTCTCATAGACTTGTCATAGAGGATGCTTATTTGTAAACTTTTCTTTGTTTCTCATCTACTCTTCTTTACATTGTTCTCATTTATAATAATGTGATTATGCATATATAATCGACAATGCAGCTTGCTCTTCATTGATAAGCAACATATCCCTTGATCACGATCTTCGTGTCCCAAATGGAAGCTACATCCTGACTGCAAACAACTGTATCCGTTGCAGCTGCAGTTCCTCCACTTGGCAGTAAGTAGTTCTTTTACTTGATAAACAGCAAATGCCAATCACCATTGTTTTCTGGTGTTCTTGATGCTCCAATGTTTAAATTAGGCTAGAGTGTCTTCCAACTAAAGGAATAAGCTCTTCAACATGCCCTGCCGCAACATGTGGATCTATCAACCTTGGTAACTCATCATCGAACTCCGTTTGTGAGGCCCAAACTTGCGCGTATACTGGCTACACAAATACTACCTCTTTCAATATCCTCACAAACCTCACGTCTCAGACATTATGCAGCAGTAAGTAGGACATGATACTCCGCATCCTCCTCTAAACCTGTCTTTAATCATGGAAAATGGATAACATTTACTCATATCTAATGTTCCACTTCTTGGTTGTTTAAAATGTTCAGCTGCTGGTGCTCCATTACCTGAACCAAATAATGGCTCTCATCAGAGGTCAGAAACACTCTGGTCAAGCTTGTTGTTGCTGTCAATTGTTCACATGGCTTTGTTTCAGTCCGGTTATGCACGGTAAATTGGAAACATCAAGTTCACACGCTGCATCATGATGTTAGATTGATTCCAGCACGCAGAGCACCATGAAGACTGAGGAAATTGTTAGCATATAGATCATGCAACAAAGATTTGGCTCATTTTGTTATGATTTCTAAGTAAAAGACATACTTTTGTAGTCATATATGTTTTTCTTTTGTTGTTTTTTTCAGAGAAAAAAATGTTAATTACCACCAGTAGTCTGATCTAAGGAGTTTTCTGTTCAAGTTAATGCAGATGAGAATTTGATGGAGTTTTTTTAATACTTTCTTGAAGATCTTCAGATAAGGGTAAACATAGACAGACTTATTAATAATTTCTTCCTTTTCTTTTCTTGCGTTCTTTTTCCTGTAACACTATTGCACATACTCCATTAGTATCCATATTCATAGGAGAATATATTGCCTACAATATTTTGGGCCATAAATTTTTGAATTTGGAATCCCACAAAATTCCATCATTAAGATGGATATTATGAACTAACAGGTTGTCTAACTATTTTGGCGTAAGTGATATTCTTGAACTCTGATTTCAGTAAAGATATGTATGCAGGTTAAACTATTAAGAAACTTCCAGGTTCAAATTATTCAAATGTTTGCTCTGGGGGTGAAAATGATATAAATTATGGGTGTTTTTTCATGTTTAAAAATTGATCTATAAATTTTGGGTCCTAAAATCACAGTAATATTATTCAAAGAGGAAAAATCACTTAGAAAATTTTGATTTTTTTTTCGGTTCGGAATTATACAATAACAATTTAAAAATAAATGTAAGTTCTAATCATATTAAAATATTAAAAAATATGAAATTGTAATGAAACTTTAAAATTAATCTTTTTGATTCAATTACCCAAAATAATATGTCATCACCATCCTAATTTTACATTCAACTATTCGAAATAGTTGATGATAACACTATTGTTCAATGCAATTAGACTAAAATATATAAAAAAAATTAAATTAATATTTTTTACGCGAGGAGCCCTCCGTCCATGTCGAATAAAATTCAAATTTGATGGATCCTTTACGAACCCGAGAAGGATAGAGGTGCGGGTTACATACTCCGATAGATGGCTTTGTTTGTGCATGTTCATTATCCAAACGCTTCTCGACGGTGCGCATTGTTAAATCGTGGGCTTTGCTATGTGGATTGTTGTGTCGGGAGATAGGTCTTAAACAAGTGTGGATAGAGAGTGAGAACTCGAGCCTGATCAACATTGTTAATCGAAATGCCAAATGCCCATAAAAGCTGTTAAATATTTTATACGATTATTGATATGTGTTTTGAATATTATGAGCTCTTTTATAGGTAGACATATTTTTCGTGAATCCAATCGCATATGTGGATTACCTAACAAATTCTAGTCGAGCTTTACGCTGTGATGCATTTTGGTACGAGTGTCCTCCTCAAGACCTTCTTGAGTTTTTTTATTAGAACTTATCTACTTTTTTCAACAATAGATAACTTCCTAGTATCTTTCAAAAAAAAAAAACTATTAACTTTCATATCCAACTACAAGCTAAGAATAAAACTCAATATAATTGAGGACATATGAAATAACAAAAATGCAAAAGTAAAAAATAAAAATAAAAACTATAACTGATACTTTAGTTATAATTTTAAGTTTACAAGTATTTTTAATATGATTTGGTCAGGCCCTTTTTATTTCTTTGGTTTGGGGGTTTCTAATTTAATCGAGTGATTTTATTTCTTCCAAAAAGCTAGCCTAATGTTGAAGTTGATGTCAAAATTTTACCAACACATCTTATTTATATTTTAGGGGGCGTTTCTATAGAGGTAATATTTTTACATTACAGATAATATTGTACTAAATTACTTGGGTCCACCACATTGCCTTGTTCACTTGTTTTAATTTTGTAAGTAATCTATATTGGTAGGCAATGCAGATTACTTGTGAAGTGACAATCTGGATTGCCCATGAAAGAGAGGGCAATGCAGATTGCTACTCAAGTGGCAATCTTCTATAAATTTCTTTCAACATTCGTCCTTTAGAATTTTATTTAAATAGATAATAAAAATAATCAAATAAAATTAATATAATAATTTATTTATTAGTATAATATTATTAATTACTATAATAATATTTCTATTTTTATCATTATTATTAAATAAATTATTATTATTATTTATACTAACTTTAACATTTGTATTATCAATTAACTATAATAGACTATTCATATATTATAAATAATAATAATCTATTGTTAATTATTAAAATATAATAAATGTTATTATTTTTTATTATTAGTTCTAGCAAATTATATATTACTTATTTTATTTGATTTATATTTTTTTTAATTTATGGTATATGTTTGTGATTCAAGTTCAAATAATTCAATTAAATTTATATAAATTTGTAAACATAACTATTTCATTCAAGGGTATTTTAGTAAAAAATGTATATTATTTATTAATTATTTTATATAATAAATAAGATAATAAAAATTGCTAGACACATTACCTATGCGTACTAAACAAGATAATGTACATTGTCGGTAATTTAATAAGTGACAATTTTTCTCATAAGGAATGTACATTGTTAGGTAATGTGCAATGACAATGCAGTGAATGTAATCTTAGAGTATGTACCTTTTTGCGTACGTTTCGAATTTGCTAATGTAATAAAAATTCAATTTAGAAAAATGATCATAAATAAATAACTTAGACTCTATAAATCGCATTCTTCAAACGACTTGGTGGAGGCGGAGGATGAGGTCGCAATGATATGAATGCCATAGAAAGATGAAGATAACTAAAAATTCTTAGTTCTATTAAAAAAATCAACAATATCCGATGAAGATCGAATGATTCTGATATCAAATGTTAAAATTCTAGTACAACTAAAATTCAAACTTAATAATTTCGAGAGAATTAGGTCACTTTGAGGCATCAAACATTCAAGATTTTTAATTATTTTAAATAAATTATACAAATAATTCTTAAAGTTTTTTTATTTACAAGGTAAAGTTCAATAACAATAATTAAGTTCAATTGACACATCTTGTTAGCAGGGATGTGTCTCGAGTTGAGAGATCAGGAGCTAGTAGCCCCGAGTTCGAGTCCCGGAATCGTTAACTTGGTCAGGGAGATATCGTTATGCTTCTTCCTTCGAATACTGAATTAGTTAAATGCTAATAAAAATAAATTTATTAAAAAAAATTCAATAACAATTGTGGAACTTTAAAACAAATAAAAATATTAAAAAGAAATATAGTCATAAGGAATATTAGGATTTGAAGTGTATGGAGTCACTCAACTTTAGTAAAATTGTGGAATGCTGAAGTCTTTAAAGATCTTCAGACTCATCATAATCAAGTCCGACGACGTTGGGAAGTTATGGATATAAAATATTTAAAATAATATAAAGTTAATTTTACTCATAATTTAATCAAGACACCTAAAATTTATTAAAGATGAAAGTGGCACAAGTCAGCTTACTCTTTTACATTAAAAAATCACTTGATTTTTTTAGAGACTCTTTTTAATTCATTCAATTCTATTTATTCTTTGAGGCCATAAAATTTGATTAAATTTATATTTATGATACTATTAAATAATATTTATTTAATTAGTAAAAAAATAAGACACATAATTTAACATCATCATTTATAGCTTATCTAATTTATTTAAAGAAAAAAAGTTGTATTGACATCATTTACAA
The DNA here is from genome assembly GCA_001647135.1 of Pontederia paniculata. NCBI lineage: Eukaryota > Viridiplantae > Streptophyta > Magnoliopsida > Commelinales > Pontederiaceae > Pontederia > Pontederia paniculata. The sequence continues at coordinate 17,774 of LTAE01000132.1, read as the reverse complement.
GTTAATTGAGTGAATTTATATATTAAATAGTAATATTTTAAATAATTTTAATTATATAGAATTTCATTAGGCCCCTCGGGCGAACTTTTTCATTTAAAAATTGCATAAATTTTTCTAGACATAAAAATTAAGGTCAATTTTTAGGTTTTCAATTTTTAAAAAAATAATAATTATATTTCAAAATTTATAATTATTATATTGTCAGATAATTATTATATTGTCTAGAATTTAGGTATTCTAGACATCAAAGAAATTTATTTTTTCACGAAAGTCGTCGCTCTTCAATCTAATTGCTCCTCCGCTAAGATATAATTTGGAAGTTAGATATTCTAACTAGGATCCAAAGGTTGTAAAAAAAAATGACCGCATCGTCAAATTGTGAGAAATATAAAAAGATTATGTAATAAGTTTTGTCAAAAAATAAAATAATATTTTGGTGACCCATTTTTAAATTAGATGATATGTTTGAAGATATGACACCATTTAAAATTTTAATGAAATAGTGACTTACATATTGATATACTCTAAGTTCTAAGTTGAGTGATCTCAACATTGAAGATCGAAGTTGGGTGACTTATATAATGATTTTACCAAATTGAGTGACTCCGAGCACTTCAAATCCGGAATATTAACTAGAAAGTAGGATCCAACCATTTTGGGAGTTATTTCCTTTCCCATGCTCTCCCCCGTTCTCCCTCTCCGAGTGGTTTTGCTGTAAGAGGGCAAGCGATCATTCCTAACCAGATTGACATCGAGCGGCGGGAAGTCCTCCATCCTTGTCACTGAATCACTCCCCGTCGGGCGTTTCTTCGTTCGTCTTCGCAGATCCTTCTCCTCCGGATAGGTCTCCGGCGGCATTGGTAACCCTTCTTCGTGTATACTTCTTCTAGACCCACAATAGTGGTGCCCGAAAAATTCCATTTTGTTCTAACTTTTACACTGGTAAAGTTGATACTTTGGTGAAAAAAGAGTTGGTATTTCGCCAAATTCTTGCGGTTTATGATTTATCTGTGTGTTAGATTGTTTGTATATTTCGATTATTTCGCATAAATAAGTTCCTTTTTTTTTTCTTTAACTTTAATCATGTTATAGGTGTTCCTCGTATTCAATTCAATCATACAAGTTCATTTGCAGAGTGGTCGTTTGTGTTCCCTTTGATCTTTTTCCTGCAACACTTTGCGTAATGGTTTTCTTTTCCGTTATTTCCTATTTTCTGGTTTTCTTGACATCTGTATATTTAGGTAGGTCGTGATGCCGTGAAATGATAGTTTTAGGTTATCATTCCAGCCTTTTTTCAAGGTAAGTTATAAACTTCTGTTTTTTGTTCAGTTCGAACTGCAAATAATCTGTTTGGTTTTGTGCCACTTAAATTGGTTTCAGAGTAGCATTTAAGGATTTTGAGGAATGAAGTCTATTCAGCAAAATAGGATATTTCCTGCCACAGCTCCCTGCAACTATGACAGTAAATTGAATAAGAAGATTAAGTGCTGCTCTGGGAATACTTGTTCAGTTGGAGTCAAAACATGTACAAAATTTGGTAGCGGTAACAGCAGTGGAAAAGATCCTCGCCTGTCAATCAACTGCTCGGACACCTTCTGTCCTCTGACTGAATTTAGGAAACGAACTGTCTCTGTGGTTAAATGTCAGTCGTCATCAGAATTTGACAACAGTCGTAATGAGCCAGAAACAAGTTTAATTGGGAAGAACGAGCACTCTTTAGAAAACATTAAGGAGAATCTACTGTAAGTGAAAAAGAATTTGCTTCTAACACATAATATATTTTAGCTCTAGCGCAGCATTTCATAAGATGGCAAAACTATTTGCTCTAGGAACGTCTTAATTTTTGCACATGTTACTGTATGTTTCATAAATTTATAAGTTCTGTGATGCCTGTAACATTTTCTCGAGTTTAGCATGCTTAGTAATTCCAAGTAACTGACTGTGGTAGAATAAAAAAAATATTGGTCCTTCTTTCAACAAGAGTTAAATTGCTTTTCTTCTAAACCAAACTTTACACATCAGCAGGAAACTTTCATAAATCTGCTCTAGTTTGTCTTTCCTTTGCTTACTTTTCTACGGCAAATAGATGGATCCCCTAATCTATTCATTTTGATGGATTTGTATAAAAAATTGATGTGGCAAATTAATTTTTTTGCCCTCCATTGCAACAGAAACAAATATAGTTTATTTATCACTTTCTTAATGTCTTGCTATATCTTTCAAAGTACAGGATTTTGAATTTTTGACAGATAAATCATATTTTTTTCAGTAAGTTGGTTTGGGGTCCCGATGGGAGTCACCAACATCATAGTGTCAGAACGGAGCTTATGATTCTTGCTTTACCAGCTATTTTGGGACAAGCTATTGATCCCTTGGCTCAGTTGATGGAGACAGCATATATTGGTAGATTAGGTATGTTCTTATCTTTTGATGCTAAACTATTATTCGATATGTTTTTCTGATCTATTTCATAAGTTCTTTTGGATTTGTTTTTCTTTTTTCTTGGTTTTGATTCTCATGAACATGAATTTTCATGCATAATGTCATCATCTTCCTTTCCCGCACTTCGTTGTTTGAATAGTTTACTTTAGTATATAGTCAAACAGCATAGTATGCAGTGTGCAGCTTTCAAATTTCTACAGATTGTGATGCTGATCATCCCAGTCCTGTCGGATCGTTAAGTTATATGTTCTGAATTTAATGAAACCTTATCTGCTGAAAGACTTTGAAAAACCTGAGAAGCTTATGACAGAGGTTTCAATTGAAAATACATTTGAGCGCATTATTGATTGCAATTCTTTTTCTTCTGGTAAAAAGTGCTGGTCAAGCTTCATCCACTATTTGGAGATTCAATTTTTTGTTACATAGACAACTAATAAATTATTTGAAAGGGAAAAACTTTCTTGGCTTACATCAGGATTTCCTTTCATATTTGTGCAACTTAAATACTTAACATAGATGCTGTTTCTTGGACAGTTGGAGGGAACTCTAATAGAGACTTTTTAAACTCTTTCTAGCCGACAAAGACTGAAAATGCTAGTTTTTGATCCTCGCATAATAGTAATCTCTTCACTGACTTTTTGTCTGGTAATATGTTTGCATTTTAAGAAATTTTAGCCATTTTATAACGTCGCTTGTATGGCTACTGAGTTTGTGCTATCATTTATCTGGCTTTCTTGTCCGATAAGTCTTTATGTTGGAAATTTATAGCAATCTTTTATTTGATTCTGATGTAACCTAATTATTGAAGGTCCGGTGGAGTTGGGTTCTGCTGGGATTTCAGTATCAATATTCAACATTATATCAAAACTTTTTAACATTCCACTCTTGAGCATAACAACTTCGTTTGTAGCAGAAGACATCTCAAAGACTGTTACTAGGCAATTTATTTCAGGTATATCATGATGAACGTTTGAACTGTAAAATTTTATTGTTTACTGCTAGCTTAAACCACCTGGGCTTGCAGATGGTGGTTTGTGGGAAAAGGATTTTATGGGTAGAAAAGTGGGCAATAAAGTGATAGAAAGGTTGGAACTACCATCTGTATCAAGTGCATTACTTTTAGCTGCTGGAATTGGTACAATTGAAGCCTTAGCTTTATTCTTTGGAGGGGGGGTGTTTCTCAACCTGATGGGTGTATCAGCTGTAAGTTCAGTGTAAATACCTTGAATGCTTGAGACATGTCATATTATTGACTTGCAACATGGATTACTGGATAACAATATGATGGTACTGCACTTTTATGTTAAATATGTTATATTTAGAAGGAAACAATTTATATATTTTTTTTATATGCAGGCTTCGCCTATGCATGATCCATCAAAGCTCTTTCTTTCATTGAGAGCTTTGGGAGCTCCTGCAGTTGTAATTTCTTTGGCAGTTCAGGGTGTTTTCCGTGGATTTAAAGATACCAAGACACCGCTTCTTTGTGTAGGCAAGTTTGTGTACTTGTGAAGTTTATTCTGTTGGCTTTTTTGTTACTTCCATAAGTGTAATTGACTAACCCCCTTATACATTGTGGCAAATCCAATGTTTAATCAGTATAATGTACTTTCTTGTGACACCTTTCTTAGAGAGTGCTTGTGACACTTCTATGCGTCAAATCGGGATCTTATTTGGATAGGACATGTTTTAGGGTTATTTTGGAAGGATAGAAGTTGTTGATGGTTAAGAAGGTTGAAAAATAAGTCTCTTTCACTCTAAGAGTGAACACTGCATAAAATATAAAATTTTGTTCTCCAGCTCATATTTATTGATTGACTAATCATTGAAGTGCACGTTTTTCCTCATTTCTTGGACATGGGTAGTTACCATGAGCTTCAATGTATGCAGTTTCTGATTTGTTAAGCCTAATTTGTTTGGAGACTGGAATTTGTTTGCCATTACTCAGCTTAATCACCATAATGGCTAATCAATATTTTTTTGGAGATAAAGAAGGATGACGTCATATCTTAAGCAGTTATCAGTTCATATTAAAAAATAGTAGCATGTACAAGTGTTAGAGAGAACAAAAAAAACACGCAAAAAAGGAAACTAGGAGGTGTAGAAGTCGGCATTGAAATATAAAATGATCAATCTCCCACTTCTCACTCCTTGATTAAAAAAAAGGATGTATGATGTAAAAATATTGGCATCCTCTTCTAAATCTACGTGGTCCTTTCTTTTGCATCTTCTATTTACTTGTTGCATAACTAGACACATATATTATTGATTTATTATCCACCCCGTTTCTTTCTGAATTTGGTTTATATTCTCCAAGGATCATTTTCTTTTTTTCTTTTGTGAATTCCAATGCCTTTTCAACTTAATATTTGTTTTTTTCCCAGGACTGGGCAATCTCTCAGCTGTTTTCTTGCTTCCACTGCTTGTTGTTAACTTTCATCTTGGTATCACTGGGGCTGCTATCGCTACTATTTCATCACAGTATGTTCTAAATTGGTTGACCATTTCATATTGCTCATAGTGCTTAAATAAAGCTTTAACTGATTGATAACATTGGTAGGATGTTACACTTTGATTTCTCGATGTTTTCTGTTCCACTTCATATTGCTCATAGTGCTTAAATAAAACTTTAACTGATGGATTACATTGGTAGGATATTACTGATGCGAAAAGTCACACTTGTAAAAACTCGGCAAGTGTACCGATCGCACAAGTAATAAAGAGTTAATATTGAGTTGTCGATCCCACAGGGACTAATGAAGTTTAAAATCTGAAATCTTATTTGAAAACTTGAAAAGGGGAGTTTTAAAAATATATTTTGAAAAGAAAAGAAAAAGAAAAGAAGAGAAAAGAAAAGATAAATTAAAAGATGAGATTTAGGGTTTTCAAAAACTTCAATTAGATAAATTGGTTAGGGTTAGAATTCTGTTTCACCATTGTTATCTCTTGGATTTAATCAATTAAAATACCTGAATATTAAATGGCTGAAGGATTGATTTAACATTATAGGATTCCTCTCGGATGACCTAACTATTTTAATAAAAATTACTTAGGAAGATGCGAACCACATTAATCCCAAATCAATTAAGTTAAAATCCATTGAAATACATTCCTAAATTGTTAGGTCTCTCTCGAGTGAATAGCAACCCACAATCTATGAATTCCGAAATCAAATAGACATGAACCCTTGCATCAGAAAAGCTGAACGCCTGAAAACGGCTAAAAAGAAGTATGCCAGAAAATGGCCCGCATCACATCCGGGCCGAAGAAAACACGACTCGCGAAGATGAGGGAGAACATCGTCGAGTCGGCTAAGATCACAACCGCGTTTCTCACATAAATCAATATTAAATTAAAAAAAGGGTCGCATAAAGCAACACGACGCTCTAAAATGTGAAGAAACACGGTCGAGTCGGATAAGATCACGACCGCGTTCTCCTCCGATTAAAATATTCAAATACGTGCAAAACGGAGTTGCAAAAGGTGGCGTACAGGTGAAAACGGCCCGCGTTCGAAGGACACGAACCGTTTTGACCTCTGTCGAGAAATATATTCAATAAAAATCGAGAGAAAATTAAGCACGATTAATTGCATACTAATCACGATTAATACAGAGTGAAGTACTAACACTATCTTTCGGTTAATGCTAATAACATACTCAATAAACATTTAATAAAATGAAAACCTAGATGCAAGTTCATCTAATATTGCAGAGTAAATTAATCCAAGAGAATAACAGAGTTTAACATAATTCTTTCCCTAACACAATCAACTAAAGAGAAAAACTATAACTAACCGATTCTGCAGAACTTCGTCATCGGGTCTCCTTCTCTCCACATAAGGGCTTCAGAACCTTTGCAGAGAATTCTTGAATGAGAGATTCGTCTCCCTAGGGTTACAAGTGGCTCTATTTATAAGAAAATACTGAGATGAGAGCCCTAGATCAGATGCTTCAGATTAAAAGTTTATTTCTTGTACGTCACGTCGCAATTATGAGTCGTCCGTTTTGTCGAACTGCCATATTATGTGATAACACGGCCCACGTTGACTGGCAAAACGATCCGCGTTGATCTGGTATGAGTTGGAGTCGTACACGATTTGAAATGTGGATTGTTTTGATGTCATCGGTGACACTTGGTGTCTTCTGAGTGGGTGAAACCATTGTTTTGACGTGGAACACGGGCGTGACTTGGGCTGACGTGGCATGAACACATCCTGTTTTGGACAAGCGCGGTCTGTGTTGTATCGACATTTCAAGTTTAGTTGTCGTAGCGCTGAACACGACCCGTTTTGATGCAGACGCGGCCTGAGTTCTACTTGATTCACTGAATGATGCGGGCTTCTTCAACCTTATATTTGAATTCTTCGAAATTTTGGAATTCTTTTGCTTGAAAATTCACCAATAGAGAACACATGGGTAGTTTCTGACTCACAAACAAAATATAATAAAATAAACTGAAAATCATGCATAAACGTATGCCAAATACTAAGAAAATGACATGAAATGGATGCGCGCAACATGTATATTTTTGCTCGCATCAGTTACACTTTGATTTCTCAACGTTTTCTGTTCTTTCTTTTGTTTGGTATTTATCTCTACTGCCAGAAAGAGTGCTCTAGTTCTTTGCATCTCTTGACAATTTATCTTTAAAATAAGCAAAACTTCTCTAAATATATCTTTTTCTTTATAGCTTGCTTTCTTACTTCCACATTTGCAATAGGTTGATTTCTGTGTCTGTATATTTGTTTACCTTTTATTTGTCAAATGTTTCAGATACATTACTGCAATTTTGCTCATATGGTCTCTTAGTAAAAGAGCTGTCTTATTGCCTCCCAAGATTAAAGATCTGCAGTTTGGTGGTTATATCAAATCTGGTGAGTGATTTTGAGATCTTCTACTGCAAACTCCTATTGGACTTTTGCTGTAATACCTTTAAGACTATGTTGCTAATCAGTGATTAAAATAGTTGATTTTGAGGTCTTCTACTGCAAACTCCTATGAGGCATTTCCTGTGATACCTTTAAGACTATGTTGACAATGCTGTCTTAAATATAATAGGTTTTGTCTGATCTATTATTGTAGTTCCTTAAAGTGATGGCATAGTCTCTTATTTATTGTGTTTCAGCTCTTAATGTTGTGTTAAAGATTTGAATAACAGGAGCCATTTTAGCAAAGGTATTTAATTTTGAAGTTTTTGGATTATATTGCGCTGACATTACATCATGGAACTTAAGCTATAAGAACCTTTGTGTGTATGCCAAAAAACATTTTCTTTGCTAATTAATCTTCCAAATGCTCTAGGTAAAATTCAGATTGGGCTTCTTACTTTATTGATTGGATAAGATCCCTATTGATGTAGCAAGTTTCTTAAAGCTGCTTGTTATGTTACGAATCTTGATATTGATAGTTTTCTTGTCCTTTTGCCTATTGACTTTATCTTTCTGTGGAATGTTTCATCTGAAACAAGGTTCTAACTGGAGTTTGTACTTTCAGGCGGTTTGCTGCTTGGAAGGACTCTTTCAGTCCTAATTACTATGACACTTGGCACATCAATGGCTGCTCGTCAGGGTCCTGTAGCCATGGCTGCTCATCAAATATGCTTACAAGTATGGTTGGCAGTTTCCCTGCTTTCTGATGCACTGGCTGTGTCAGCTCAGGTGTGCTGCTTTTGTTATGCCATCTCTCAATATGTTGTCAAGTTTGATGTCATTCCTCTAATTTTCTTTTTCTATTTCAGTGTTGTCGAAATATCAAGTTTTCACCTTAAGCCTAGATGAGTTATCTGTATAAATTTCTTTATTTTTTTCTATTTTCTTTTTGTAGGCGCTGATCGCGAGTTCGTTTGCAAAATGTGACTACAAGCGAGTGAAAGAAGTTACATACTTTGTCTTGAAGGTTATTGTCTATCTCTGAATGAATTAAATTCCATTAGCTAATGAATTCTTATGCAACTCTTTTTTCTTGAAAGTGATTTCTTTTTTCAAATAACTTCTTGGGGTAAATAATTCTTATGCAACTTTTTGTTATCGGCATGTCGTTGATAATGAGTAGCTCAGTTCAAGGCTTTTGTATACCTTTTTTTAAAGAAAAACCAAATTATCTATTAAATAAATGCACCAGAAGTGTCCGAATACAAAAATTCGTTGAGGCCTTGAGGAGGCTCTTCAAGCCAAAAAGCATCATACAAAAGAGTACGCCCTAAATTGGCTAAATAGTCTGTCGCTTTGTTGGTTTCCCGATAAGCATGCTTGGGAACAAACTGGTCTAGCTGCTTAACGGATACCAGCAGTCCAATATCACATTCTTAAGTTGCCAGGGACACTTCATCTGTTTGTTAACAATCGCAATTAGAGTTGCAAAGTCATTATCCACCCATACACTCTTAAGTCCCAGCTATGTGCATTTAAGTAATCCCTGATATAACGCCCACGCTTCCGCTGCTAAGACTGTCGGGAAATGCTTTCAGAAAGCACATGCACAAATAAACGTCCATTAGAAGATCTAAGTAGGTATCCTGCACCCCCATCCTCATTTGAACCCGTAAAGGATCCATCGGATTGAGCTTAACCCGATCCAGAGGAGGGGTCTCCCAATGGACCCAAGTAGGGTCTTGGGGGTATGGTCTCTCAGGGCACTGAACTCGTGTATATTCCACAGTTTTGGCCGTCTTCATTCTCATACAGCAGATATGGATGAGTATTTGGAGCAAAAATGGATATCGTTACGTAAGGATCATAATTCCCATAAACAAAAGGTAATTAATGATAAGAGAAAGTTTTTAGACTTCACCGAGAGATCATTGCCTTCCAACACCCAATTGCCATATGCCCATGAGTTAAAATGCTGAAAGGAGTTTGATAGTTTTTCCTGGAATATAAACCACAGTTGAGAACTGACCCGACAAAAGAAAACGAGGTGGACATTCGTTTGCACAGCATTACCACAGAGTGGACAGCAAGGATTAATAGAAGGGTCAAGTTTATGGATCCTTTGTCGGTAAATGATGATGAGCAAGTTTCCACAGAAAGGTTTGGACTTTTGGTAAGGTGTGAATGTTTCACAGCTTGCTCCTGCCCATCCATGACTACCAGGTATGATTGCTGGCCAGTTTAGGAAACAATACACTAACTTGGCAGTGGCACAACCATGGGTATCAATCACCAGAGCCACTGATCATCATCGGGACACAAAGGGACATGGATGGCTGCAATCTTCTTACCTAAAATGTTACCAAAATATGCATCCAGCAATTGAATGTTCCAGTTATTAGCAATTAATAGCTTAGATACCGAGTATGTAAAGGTGCATAAACATTAACAAAGTTGGGCATCCAGCATAGCCGGGTACGAAATATCCATGGATCGCTAAGGACCTTTGTAGTGAGTTCATTACCAATATGTTTTTAATGCCCAACTTGATGTCATTGAATGCTTGGGTAATAAGCTTCCAGGCTCCCATATTTATTTGTTAACAAATTGCCACGTATGGTGGATTGGTTATTTAACATGCTAAGAACTCTCTTTGCCACTAAAAAAGCCTTAATTAAATGGGTGTTCTTTATTCCTAGATCCCAAAGATGCTTAGGTAGTTGCCCTGTTTTCCAATTGATGAGATGTCCATCCTTTTTTGCCCCCTGTGAGGACCAGATGAAGCTCCTAGATTTACTTCCAATGGTCTCAATAATTCCACTAGAAAGATGTACAGACCCTAGTGAGTAATTTGGGACGGTATTAAGGACAGTTTTTACCAAAGTAGATCTTCCAGCTTGGTTGAGACACTTCATCTTCCAACCAGACATTCTTTGTGATATCCTATCACATAGGTAGGATTGCTCATTAGAGTTTAGATGTTCAAACGAGATGGGTATACCTAAGTATATGTAAGGTTAAGATCCTACATTCATTCTCAAGGCTTTTTTAATTATCATCTTTCTTCCGTAGTTGAATCTAGGGGAGAAAGATATTTCAGATTTAGCATAATTAATTCTCTGGTTAGTCATTGCTCCATAAAGTTTAAAGATGAAAATCAATCTTTTGCAATTTGGAAGTGTTGCTGCCACTGAGATCGACATGTCATCAGCAAATAACAGGTGACGTAAGGAGAAAGATCCTAGCTTGAAGGGAGGTGAATACTTGAGAAACCAAGATAAAGAGATAGGGAGATAATGAATCTCCCTGTCTAATGCCTTTGTAACTCCTGAAGGAATGTGAGGGCTCTCCATTAATACAATAAGAGAAGGTTGGAGAAGAGACGCAAGCATTTATCCATTTCTTAAATTGAGGTGGAAACCTCATAATTTCAAGAACATTTGTTACAGCAGACCATGAAACCCGATCAAAGGCCTTTTCCATATCTATTTTAATAAGCATATTCTTCCTTCTACCCTATTTCATGGAGTGAGAAATCTCTTATGCGATTAAGATATTGTTTTGAATGGATCTATTATAAAAATAGGCTGACTGCACCGGGCCTATAACATTAGTCAACACTAGTTTTAACATTGAAGCAATAAGTTTGGCCCTACCCTATACAATACATTGCATAAAGAGATAGGTCTATAATCAGTGACAAGTTTAGGTTTGGACTTCTTAGGGATGAAGACCAAAGACGTGTGTCTCCATTTTTGAGGTAAGGTACCAGTTGTAAAAAACTCCAAGAGAATCAAATATACCCCTCCCTAGAATGTCCCAATAAAACCTAGAATTCGCAAAGCCATGAAAGGAGACTGTACTGGCATAATTTATTTCTATACTTATTCATTTAACTTTATTATTGATTGCTTTTTAACTGAAGGGAGAACATTAATCTATCTATTTCCTCTACTCAGGCAGGATTATTTACTGGAATAGCTTTAGCAGTGTTCCTTGGCCCATCATTTGATAGACTTGCGGGGCTCTTTACTAAAGATCTTGGAGTGCTGCAAATTGTTAAAACTGGTGTGCTGGTATGAATCACCAAGTTGGTTGTTTACACTTGTCTCTTCTATCTTGTTCCTCATTCAAATTAATTTCAGTTTGTTAGTGCCAGCCAACCCATCAATGCCCTTGCATTCATTTTTGATGGACTGCATTATGGGGTTTCAGATTTTGCATATTCAGCATGGTCTATGGTAAGCAGTTCTGGGAGAAATAAGTTTAAAATTAATATTCCTTCAAAAAAAATATTCCTTCTAAAAAATGACATGCATTAATACATATTTCTATTTTGCTTTTCAGATGTCCGTTGGGGCAATATCTTCTCTGTTTTTGCTCTATGCTCCAACAGTATTTGGCCTTGCTGGAGTTTGGTCTGGCTTAACTCTTTTCATGGCTTTGAGAATGATGGCAGGATTCTTGAGGTAAATGATTTTGTGGACTAGGTTTTCAGCCTTAACTATCATTATTCTTTCTACATTTAACTTAAGAAATCTGCAAATACATTTGTTGTTTCCGATGTTGGGTAAAAGTTAAAATGTTGTTCATTACTGGCAAAGATTATTCTGATGTGATCTGTAGATAAAATTAATGGATGGTGTCTTTGTTGAATTTTTGTCACAAAGATCAACTTAACAAAACCTGCATCCATTCTTATACACCAGATGAACGTTATGTTTGGCATATCATTCTTACCTGCTGATCAGTAACTGGTTTGAATTCATTGCCATACTTGAATTGAGTGGTGACATCATATTTCCGGCTACAGATTGAATTGGAGAAAAGGTCCATGGTGGTTTTTACATCAAGAAATGCCAAAGTTTGAGGTATTTGTGACTTTGATAGATTAATTAATAGGATAACTCGTCTATATTATTTTGATTGTTCTTGTCACACCACTTTATCCATGATGGCAATGTTGCTCAGATGATATGACATTTGTAATAGTGATAAAATGCATAAAATAATTTATGAAGTTGCTGAATTTGACTCTACAAAATCATTGCGCCCATTATTTTTGTAATATCTAGTGCTATCTATTTAGATGAGGATTTTTTTTTATTTAAGGTAATGGTGAAGCATTTTTCACAATAACTAAGCTCCTGTCTATTTTATTAACTGTTCATTGTTTATTTAATCTGTGTTATGCATGATATCCTTTTTTTTTTCCTAATTCGAATTGAAAGGTGCTATCAGATATTGACATCACATGGATAGCAAATTCAATTAAAGTTAATATATCTGTATCAAATTCATTATTGAAAATTTTCAATTCGTTCAAGTTTGAGAGAGCAGCTTTCTGACAACTGTATGTCTCCGTTACCCATTCTGACAACTATATTGTCTCTTCACCCTTCAAATTTATTCATTTTCTTTCGCAAGATTAGTTGGTCTATAGGTTTTTTTTATGTCTCTGTAGTTGTCATGTTTTTGCTCTAGTTCTGAAATTTGTTGACCTATATAGCAGGCCTACCAGATGATAAATATGGATGTCCATATATCATTAGGTTGATTGTCATATTTTACAATACATCTCAGCCATACTAGTATATAATTTTGCTGTATTTGACAACACATTGCGAGAGTGTTCTGTTGTCATATTGTCCTTTTCGCAGAAATATTTAGCAGCCGTATTTATGTCTTCGTTGTTTTTTTTTCTAGAATCAAATGTTTATTTATGAAAAATCGCCATGTTTATAATTTCAAACGTTGAAATGTGTTTTTTACATATTTGATGACTCTGTAATGTCCTGTCATACAGAATCAGTTCTCGTCAGATCCATTATTATCGGTTGAAGATGATGACACCGAGTATCGTTACGCAGCAACTGCAGAATGAACTGAATGTCTGCGGATCCTTCCACTAACATCATAAGCTCAACACTTTTGTTTCTGAAAATATACATTGTGATTTGCTTACATTCATTCGATTAAATTGCAGGAAGTCTACAACTAGAAATTTATAACATTTGCCTACTCGAGACAATTCTTTTTGTTGCAGAGAACTTATCTGAGATAAAAATAGTGTTACAAAAACTTTGAAATGGAAATGTTTCATGATCGAAATCCAGAGTCTGTAATTACTCATTCATCGGGCCATGCACGAAATGTCTCGACTAAATTATGTTCAGATCTTTTGTTAAGCAGACAAAACCTATCTGTCCATGATTATCCTGTTGCTGTCCAGCTATTTGTCATCCACCAAAGTATAATAAGGTTGTCGGCTGCTAGTGCTGTGGCTCCGGAACGGCACAAATTTAAAACAGGAGACATATTCGCTTCCTGTATTCCATGTTCCAATTTATATCTCGACGTCAGGGATGTTTTGATTTTGTGAAAAACTACTATTTGCATTATGCGGATTCAAAGTATATCATGGTAGCTGGTTTCACGTTTCCGTGGATGTCAATTAAATACATTTTCACAATATGAAAAATGACCTGTTTTTAGGTGAACTAATTAGGACCTTGATTGTGCTTTGTAAAGCTCAAGATTTCGTGTTCTGAATGAGAAGATTTATTTTTGTTTTTTATTAGGTGGATTACTCTTTTATTAATCGAAAAAATATCATATTGGTTTATCTAAGATAGCTCCGAGTGACAAGATTTATTTTTAAATCTTTTGTCAGCCAAAAATATATTTCCGCAGATTAAAAAATCGTAAACAGTTTAAAAAAACATATTTTCTTTCTCTGTATTATTCAATTAAAAAAATGTCCAATTTTAATTTAGTTTCTATATATAATATTATAACTAAATGTCAGAAATATTTTTACTTAAAAAATTCCTTTTCCGAAAAATTATCTTCTCATGCAATTTATTTGATACGAACAAAGTTTGTTAAACGATGGTATCAAGAAATTAATGAAAAATTAAACATTTAATATGAAACACCTTGCATGACTCAACATTTTCCTTCAGCTGCAAATTAGCATTAGTCGTGATTGCAAAAGCTCAATGTTTCGATGCGCAGAAAATTTCGTCACGTGCGCCTACGGATGATCAGAGGGAACAACAAATCTTAACATAATTTTGGGCACTTCAGTATGCAAAAAAATATAAATACTTAAGAAAACATGCATTCTCTTTTTTATCTTGATTCAAGCAATGTACTGATTCTTATATGAGTTCAAAAGGTTTTAGCGCTGAATAAAGTTTTAGCATCTTTCTTTTGAATGGAGAAAACTACCAAATATCTGGAAATTGGGGTGTGCATTAATGGTGCGTTTGGATAGAGAATCGGGGGTTCTTTAGATTTTTTGATTTGATAGATTAATTTTAGTTGTGTTTGGATGAATTAAAAATGTAATGATTATAGATAGATTTTAAGGGTATTTGAATAAAAAGTGAGAACAAAAAATATAAAATATATTTTTGATGAAAATAAAATTTATTTCAATTTAAAAATTATATAAGTAAGATAAAATTAATATCATAAAGTAATATTTTCATAAAAAAATATTTTATAAAATATATGGTAAAAAATATTTAAAATAATATAAAATTAAACTCGCAAAATATTTTTTAACAATAATATTTTCATTAAAAAAATTGTTTAAATAACTATTAATTATACTAATATTTTAATCCCATATTTAAATTAATAATATATTATCATAAGTAAATTTAAAAAATATTAGTTAAAAAATTAATGGGATAATTAATAATTTATAATTATATTATTAAGTTAGTATTAACTATATGTAAAGTTAAAAAGTTAAAATGAAAAAAAATAAAAAAAATGGTGGGTAAATAAAAAAAAAAGCTGCAACAACAACACCATTAAATGCTGCTGCTGTTGCTTTGCGCACGAACCGTCGGTTTTTGCTTTAGCAGGAATCGGCCACAGAAATCCGGGATCACGTTACCCGGGTTCTTGTATTGGGTTCCGCTCTTGGTTCTCCAAAACGTCTTATCGTTTGGGAACCAGACTAGAATCAGAGTCGGTTCTGACTCCGATTCCAGTTACCAAACGCACCGTAAGGGATCGAAAGTCATTACCTTGGCTTAGTAAGGAAGTTGTTCTTTAATGTATTCTTTTTAGGGTTTCAACAACAAGTTTGGATTAATAGTAATGGTATTTATCTCCTAAAAATGTAAACAAAAGTCAAGAAAAGTGATACAGCTTTGTAGTTTGGGGATAGTTACATGCATAATGTGTTTTTCATTTTACAAGCTGTTTCCACTTGTATCTAAAAAGAACGTATGCTCTCCCAAGAACATGGAACTTGGGAATGAGAAAAGGAAATCCTGCATAGTTTTGATGTTATCCCAATTCAACGGAAATCAACCCAGGCAGATCCAAACTGACAACAATCGTAAGCAGTATTTCGTTTTGCTGGGGCCGGAGAAGGATATCTAACCAGCTTAATTCAATTATAACACTTAAGGTCGATGAGGCTTGACATATCAATTTGCGACGTAAATTAACATGCACTGTGGCACACTGCAGATATCATGTAGAACATACATTACACATATTTCCTTTAGATACTTGAAAATGACGGAAAAAAATGGACACACCGAACTTAACGATGCAAGATAAGGTTCATGACGAGATCAACAATATGGATGTGCAAGCCATCTGATAACACTTAATAAAGGACATCTAACATCAACTATGTTCTCTCCGGTTTGTTTCTATTTTCTGAAACACGGTTTTGCCTCTACTTTACATGCCAGAAGAATTGGCTATGTCAGTGTACATAATATTCAGTTTTTTTCTGCCGAGAGTACATGTTCCGTATGAGTAATATACAAATGACCTCATACTTATCAAAAGAATACACAACCATCTTGTTCAAAATTGTGAACTAACAAAAATAAAAAATTAGTTAAGAACAAATGCTAGTATTCCTCAAGCCAATTAGCCTTCATGAGAGTAGGTGTCTCGACAAGCTTGTCCAATCACCTATTTCATGGACTTGAGTACGGTCCAAATCCAAAGTGCTTTCAAGCCTGAAGCTTCATGTACCACTTGTGGTTAGTCGTGTTATAAGACTTATTCTGCAGATCTAAGTATCATTCCCCGGAGACCCAGCTTCCCATTCCATGAGAAACATTATCTGCATTGTGTTGAAGGGAGACCTGCTGCAAAAGAAAAGTCAGATCAATGTAATCTAATTTTGGTTTAATACTACCCGAATAGATGAGATGGCTTTGCAGCCTACCATACCTTAATGAAAAATAAGCTGTTCAAGGCCACTTGGATAATCTAGCAAATGAATCAAAAGGATATTAATGAAAAACAAAAATACAGTGCTTTTCCCTCATGAAATTCCTGTGCATCATTTGCTCATAATCAAAATCAACTCATCTCTCTATATTTGCTCTTTAATATCCTTGAGCAAAACATGAAGATCAATAAAACAGACGAGAGCATGAAGAGCCTGAAATAAGTTCTCAATTCTTGCAACCCAAGATCCAGACCTTCCATTTTTCTTTCTGTGATGGCCCCAACTAGGCTCCCATCCAATACCTTACCACCAATAGGAACCCACTTTTCTATGTCAGAAGAGATCTGAAAATGGTCACTGTTTAGCCATCTAGGAGCCCTCTCAAAAAGTGCAAGGAACATTGTGGTCCACTTGTTAATGACTTTCTGAAAACCAAATGAACAGTCATATTTGGATTATCATAAATGAATCAAGTATTCATATTAAAAAAATAATTCGCTTACCTCAAATTCTACTTTATCTGTTGGATTGAACATCTTGAAACAGTCTTTCGAAGAAGCTGCTGGATCTCCATATATCTGCTCAAGGGAAAAGGATAATAAAATAATATACTTGAATGAATGAAAGAATGATAGTAAGTATATCAATCACTAAAACAGACCTCAAAGGTGAATGCCATTGGCACCTTGGCTACATCAAACATATAATCTGTGGTTGTCCCATGCGCAAGATACCTAATAAGAGTTTGCTAAAGGGTTATATTTCATTAGAACCAATACCTACAAATAAGTTATGTCTTTCTGATACAAACCCTACTAAGCCCCCGCCTGATCCAACCGAGCACCTGCCTTCACAATATCGATGGTTCAAATCCTCTAAAAGTAATCTCATCAACTTTGCTGTTTGTCCATCAGGTGTAGAATTCTTGTGATCATATGGCATGAACAGAGCCTGGAAACAACTATATGAGATATCGAAACAAATGAAATAGTCATCCTCCTGTAGTGAAGTGCCATAAACTACATTCATCATCTTTCTGAAAACTGATTTCTGAATAAATATAGATGTGACTAGTATCCTTTCCAGGCATGTTTCGCATAAGATGCTAAAGAAATAAAAACATTGATGAGGAGCTTCTAAGAAAACAATCTATGTGAAACTTGTTTCCGTTTACAAAACTGAGAGGAAATTTGCCACATTTTAGAACATTGATTTTATCCAGAAGTCCAGCTTTAACATATAA
>LTAE01000131.1:87845-110028 GCA_001647135.1 Pontederia paniculata | reverse complement strand
GTTGTACGGAGGTCCGCCGGAGCCGCAGCACGCCATCAGCGGGCTCACAAATCCTGCATGCATGCACCTCAGAAGAAGATGAACATGCATCATCAACAGGAAGAAGACATGCAACTTTGTGAAGCCAAATTTAATTACCGTGCGCAGTGTGATTTGCGATGAGATCGTATTTGATGGCGTACACGTCTGTGTGAACTATGGTTGCATTCTTCAGCTCAGAGCTGAGTTCGTTGCAGAGCTTGCTCAGCTGCGAGTTGAACTCCCCGGCGGCGCTGTTGTACGGCGCAAGGCATCCGTTGGAGTCGAGAGTGGTGTTGTCTTTCCTGGGCAGGACGAGCTTCTGAGGCAAGCACCCCAATGGACCGGTGTTGTGCACCCAAAAGTTCTTGCCACCATTCTCATATATCCTCTGCAATTAATGACGGCCATGTCCAAAGCAAGAACATGGATTAATTGGTACAGCGCAAACAGTTAGATTAAATGTTCTTGATTTTAATGCAAAAAGTATACATATTGCAAGGTAACAGAGACTTGCCATTATGGCTTTCTTAATCTCAGAAATGATGGATGGGATCCTCGCGACCACTTGTTCATAAGTCAGGTTCCAGGAGAAGGCGCCTGCAAGATCATTTTGGCCAATGTCGAAGGAGTAGAGCGCGTTCCGGAAGCCTTCGGCATCCACCGGACCTTTTGCACCTGCCGCAAAATCCATGAATCAGAAGCATGCATTAATTTGCAGCAGTCGACATCGAAGCTACTGTACCTTTGCTAATGAATTCAAGAGATCTTGATTTGAAGCGAAGGAACTGGTGAACTTGGATGGACAGGGGGAAGGGAAAATTCGTGGATTGCGTGCAGGCGCCGGCGATGGCGAAGTTTGCCCCGTTGCTGAAATCAGAACCCAGTGACTCCATGTACGGGCTCAGGTACCTCGTGCCCAAGCTCTCACCTGACACCACCACCAACAAGATCCATCAGTTCAGGAGCAGCAAGGACACACGTACGACATACGACTATATATACATGTACTGACACAGGAAATCGATGGCGAGTCGGCCGTCGCAGGCGCGGCCGGAAGGACGGTGGAAGAAGACGCGGCCTTCCGGCGGGCCGAGGAGAAAGCCGAGGGCGGCTTCGAGGCTTCCGGTGTCGGAGTTGGAGTCCCCAAAGTTGAACAGTACTGGCGGCCGCTTGCATCTGCACTCCGCCGTTCCAGCGCCCAAAGAGAGCACCAAACAGCACAACAGCAACAGCTGTGTTGACGCCCCGGCACAAGCCATTAATTGCAGAGGCAGCTAACTCGCACTTCTTGTTCAATGCTTGTTAGGCTCATCGCGACCCTTTATATAGACAGTGGCGACTGACGTGAGGCACTGTCAGTGAGAGAGAGAGAGAGAGAGAGTGAGAGAGAGTGAGTGACGGTGGAGCTCAGTTTTGGATGGCGACAGTGTGAGCCCCATAACCGGCGGCCGAACCGCTTCCTGATACGGTATTGAGTAAATTTCATGTTACTTTCATTGCCGCCAAGGATTATATCAAAATAGAGGCGCTTTCGTGCGATCAGAGTTAAGGTACATTCAGACATATTAAAATGTTTTATTATTATTATTTCGATACCCACTCTACTATTCGAGAAGCCATGTCCATTCTCCAATTCATATAGTACAATAATTTTAGGCTCTATCTATGTCCATAGATTGAAGTCTCTAATCACATGGAGCTCGACTAATTTAATGTTCGCTCCGAATCGCGAATGAAAGAGACTCTCAGCATGAATTTTTTGAAACAGAAAAAATTAAGATATTAAATATTTTAGTATGAGAATCATAAAATGTATTTTAATTAAAATTTAAAATATTGATCTAACATATTTTTAAGTGTCCCGCTAATATTTTTAAAAAAAGTATATAATGTATGATAAATATTAGTATCAATCATTTAGATATAATTAAATCATTATTTATAACACAGTTTATCTTTTGTATTATATCTTGAATATTGAAATTAATGGGTGGGAAGCAAACAAGAAAAAGATTCATATAAAGTTTAAGTTAAATTATACAAAATAAATCTTTCTTAAATATTACGATTTCAAATCAGATTTAACTTGTTAACTATTTGAGACCAATCATTTTTTGTCCAAAATAATTATTATTTTGAGACCAATCATTCAGACATATTAAAATGTTTTAATTATTATTTTTTCGATACCCACTCTACTATTTGAAAATTGATGTCGATTTTTCAATCCAAACGTTACAATGATTCCACACGCTATTCATGGATTGAAGCCATGTTGTAAAACCCGGTCCGGCCCGGCCGGTCCGATCGATCGGATCGATGTCCGGAGCTCAAAATGGGCCATGGGTCATTCTTAATCCGGCGTGTCAATTGACCCGCTTTGACCCGGTCAAACCCGGTCAAAACCCGAGTTGAACCGCTCAACCCGACGGGTTTGACCAACCCGGCCAAAAAAATATTTTTTTTCAAATAATAAATAAAAGTTTAGTTTAATTTTTCAAAGCTAAATAATCTATTTTGTCATATAAGTAAAATTTGAAACAGTTACGTTAAATAAAAAAACCTTAATGAATCAATCTAAAGTATTTAATAATTATTTAAAATAATCAATCCAGAAGTTTAATATAATTTTTCAAAGCTAAATAATCTACTTTTTCATTATTAGTATTTAATAATTATTTATTATTTATCTTTGATCATTAAGTACTATTACAAATTGTGAATTAGAACTAAAAAATATCATTTTATTATATCAATAATGTGGATCCATGTATTGTGATTTTATACCTAATTTTTTACTTTATATTAATTTATTATTATCCGGTTCGACCATCCGGTCTGATCGGTCCGACCGGTCCGACCTGACCCGTCGAGCTATCCGGGTCGATGTCCGGGTCGGATTTTAAAACATTGGATTGAAGTCTCTACTCGCATCGAGCTCGAGCTCCGTGTCACACGTACGATTATGACGAATGAGACTTTCATCATAATTTTTTAGAAATAGAGGGACTCGAGAGAAGTTGTTTACTACTTCACTCTAACTCTTTGTGATATTAAAATATTTTAATATAAGACACGTAAAATAGATTTTATTTAAAGTTTAAATATTGATCTAACATATTTTTATGAGTCCGTAAACACGCTAATAATTTATATATATATATATATATATATATATATAATGTATGATAAATATTAGTATCAATAATTTAGATATAATTAAATCATTATTTATAACACAATTTATCTTTTGTATTATATCTTGAATATTGAAATTAATGGGTGGGAAGCAAACAAAAAAAAATTCATATAAAGTTTAAGTTAAATCATACAAAATAAATCTTTCTTAAATATTACGATTTCAAATCAAATTTAATTTGTTAACTATTTGAGATCAATCATTTTTTCCAAAATAATTCCTCTCATGAATATAAAGAATTCAAATTTGCCTATTAAAAAAAGAAATTAATATTTTTTTTATACGTGAAAGAAATTTTTCCTTGCCTCTTTTTATTACAATCTTTTTCCTTCCATTTCCCCCTCGAAATGAAACTTAGGAGACGTTTCTGTAGAAGTAATCTTTCTACATTACCGATAATATCGTATTAAATTATTTGAGCCCGCCACATTGTCTTGTTCATTTATTTTAATTTTATAAGTAATCTACATTGACAAACCATTCGGATTGCTTGTGAAGTGACAATATGAATTACTCATGAAAGATGAGATAATTCAGATTGCCACTTGAGTAGTAATATGTTATAATTTTCTTTTCACACCAGTCCTTTAAAATTTTATTTAAATAAATAATAAAAACAAGCAAAAAAAATTAATATAATAATTATTAATCGGTATATAATATTTTTTATCATTATCATTAAATAAAAATTATTATTTCTACTAATTTTAATATTAGTATAGTATTATTAATTCACTATAATAGATTATTCATATATTATAAATAATAAATATAATTTATTATTAATTACTAAAATATAATACTAATTTAGAAAAAAAATATTATTTAATTTTCTATTAATAATTTTAGAAAATTGTATATATCGATTTTATATATTTATTTATTTGATTTATAAATTTATGAGTTTGGAATATATGTTTGTGATTCAAGTTCAAAAAATTTAAATTAAATTTATATAAATTTGTAAACTTAACTATTTTATTCAAAGATATTTTGATAAAAAATATATATGATTGATTAATTTTTTTATATATAATAAATAGGATAATAAAAATTATCAAACTTATTATTTATGCATGCTAAATAAGATAATAACATTACCATTTAATAAGTGACAATTTTTTTCTGTGATGAGAACTTAGGGAAACACGCCATGAGCTGCGAGCATGTTATATCTGGTATGCTTTAAGGCAGTGACCAGCTGGACGTCCTGTGCATTAGGCTATAAAGTATAAACATAGCATATGTTACGTGTATTATTAAACTTATTATTATTATTAATGGAGATTGTAGATATCACCACCTCAAAATATGGTGAAGTGAATTAATTGGGATGGCTTAAATTAATTAGTGCTTTCAAGTTAGTTGGTTGGTTGTTTTGTTCGTTTGACACGACAAATTATAAACGTGTGACCAAACTTTATTTTTGGATAATAGTTGATTCGATGAAGTGATTCTAATCGTGAATGAATCTTATAAAAAAATATTCTTTTAGATAAATAAATTGGTTGTGGATAACAATGATAACATTAGTTTATAATATAAAAAATTATTTTTTAATAGTTATAATAAATAATATAAAAATATTGTTATATGTATTATAATAAAAAAAATGTCAAACTAAAAATAATTTTAGAATTATATTATTAAGTTAGTAAAAAAATAAAATTTAACTAAAATTAAATGTTAATAAATTTAAATTACAATGCAAGTTAAAATATAAATCAAAACTAAAAAAAATCTGACTCGAAACATCAAGCCCAAAATCTTTCAACCTTTTAAATTCTCAGCCCTACCATTTATCCTTTTTTCGGGAAATTCATTTGTCATTAATACAATTTGACCTATAATTATTTTTTAAGGCATGAACATCTCTCATTGTTAAAAGCCATGTTGTAAAATTGGCCCCGCCCGATCAGTCGGACCAGTCGGATCGGTGTCCGGAATCTAAAATGAGCCATGAGTCACTCAAAATTCGGGATGCCAATTGGACCATTTTGACCCGGTCAAATTCAGTCGAAACCCGAGTTGAACCGCTCAACCTGGCCAAAAAAATATTTTTTGTCAAATAATAATAATAATAATAAAAGCTTAATTTATTTTTCTAGAGCTAAATAATCTATTTTGTCATATAAATAAAATTTAAAATAATTATGTTAAATAAAAAAAATAATGAATCAATCTAGCATATTAGTTATCTTATATTTATATTCGGTCATTAAGCACTATTACAAAATGTGAGTTATAACTAAAAATATCATGTTATTATAACTAATAATATGTGCTCATGTATTTTGATTTTACACCTAATTATTATTATAGTGACCGGACATGATCGTTTCTCTTATAATTTTTTATTTTATATTAATTATTATTATTCAGTTCAATCATCTGATCCAACCGATCCGACCGGTCTGACCTGACCTGTCAAACTCTCGGAGTCAAATTTTAAAACATTGATTAAAAGACCGTATCATTTTTGTTTAAGGAGAAATTTTATATTATTCCTCTTGCGTTCGACACTTTATTTTTCGCGAAAAAGAAAATTATCTGCTAATATAATAATTATGAGAGTCCGGAATATAAAATATAAAGTTACCTATTCCTCGAGGAGATTATTCTTCAACTGACCAAAAAATTTATATAATTCCGTCATGAAAATAATATTTCAACTATATGCATTTCCGAAAAAAAAAATACACGCAATACAAATAAAAATGACTATTATATATATATTTTTATGTAGGACCTACATATTAAAAAATAATTAAAATTAATTTACAAGAGAATGATTATAACATAATGACACACATTTTGACTGATGGATCAATAGGCCTTGAGTGACTATCTTTACTTGCATTCAATTTATGGGACTCCTGTGTAATAACAAAAAAATAAATAAATTTTATATTTTCTCCAATAATTTATTTTTGAGCTTATAATCTACATAATTTTTACATGACAACATATTGAAAATATAATTTTATTCTAAATTTGAGTTTAACTTCAATAATTGTCCTTTTCTACAATAATTAGATTTTAAATTTGATTTTACGACTCCTAATTCTTTATCTTTCAAGTTAAAAATTAAACAGCCTACAAATGAGTAAGTAAGAGTCTTTTTTTTTAATCAGTAACTTTTTTTATAAAAAATATTTTGGATTTTAAATTTGATCACAAATTATTAAAATGAATTTAATAATGCACAAATCTTCTAGTAATAAAATAATTCTAAATATTTGTTTTTGAAGCACCAACCACAACTAACGGACAACTTGACGGCATATTTGAAATCCACCCAAAGAAAGAGCGCGAGATGCTTACCGTACCGTGACGGCGTCAGAAACGGAGGTCGTCGTCGTCGTCGTCTATATAAATAGCAAACAACTGCGTCGGTGCGACCGCGTTTGTGGCAAGCAGCGCTCTCAGATCTCCTCCTCCTCCTCCGGTAATCCATCCATTGCAACTTCTTCGTTTAATTTTGGATTCGTTCTTTGTTGCAATTGATGTCTAGGGTTCTTGAGTCTGTAGATCCGTTCTTTGGGGTTTGATCGATTTGATTTCGGGGAAAAATTAACGACATCTGAGATCTTTGCTTGGGTATGTTTGATTTCCGGGAATTCCTTTGTGTCTGTACTGATGTGCGTCCAAGTGCTACTCGGAGCAAGAATTTGTCGTGGATCCTTGCGGATTTAGATCTGAGAATGAGACGGCAAATAAGTCGCGACCAGATCCATGTGATGTTCGAGCGATTCGATTGGATTCTGTGCGCAATGTTGGATGCGGAGCGATAAAGTTGCATTTTTGGGTGAACTGGTTATTAAAAGTCATCGCCTTTAAGGCGCTAACCACAGAATGAATGAATGAATGCAATCTCGATAGTTTCTTAGGTTTCTTGTGCATCTTTTACTTTTTGTTGTGCTGCATTCTTTTCTAATATAATGCAACTAGACGTTGAAAGAAATCAAGCATGCATTTTTGTGATCCGACGATGCATTCTCGATGTCGCCCCGAGTTGAGAATTCTCATTTGGTTTTCATTTGGCAGTTGTGAAAAATGGGGCTGTCTTTCACCAAGCTCTTCAGTCGGCTTTTTGCCAAAAAGGAGATGCGCATCCTTATGGTGGGGCTTGATGCTGCTGGTAAGACTACTATTCTGTACAAGCTGAAGCTGGGGGAGATCGTTACCACCATTCCTACCATCGGTACATTTGCTACTCAAAGACTCTTATTGGTTAAACTTTTTTGTTTATTAACAATGTTGATCTTATTGTAATGTAAGCAAAATGTAATTTTCTTGTCTCGATGTTTATATTTTATAAGCACATCTTTGCTCTTCACTGTGTCGTGACAAAAGAACTGGGGTTAATTATGTGTTTGCTACATCGGATCATCGCCTGAAAAAATCATATTCCGAGCAGTATTCATGATCATGATGAGAGTATAGGTGTTTGAGATTATAGAAGATTTTTGAATGAAATGTTTGTACTTTAAAGCAATCTTTTAGCCCATTTGAGTTTTCCCTCTAGCACTCATCATTTTCTGCTAAAAGGGGAAGGAAAATAAAATCATTAGCCTGTAAAATATCAAAATACTTCTAAGTTATTCTCTGACAATCGATTTATGAATAAAAATATATATTTTATCTTATTATTTTCCAATTATAATGTAATGGATATTTTTTTTCAGTTCATCATCAATGTATTTTCTTATCTTGGTTCATCATCTGCTTTAGGATTTAATGTTGAGACAGTGGAATACAAAAACATTAGCTTCACTGTGTGGGATGTCGGTGGCCAAGACAAGGTATGTATGCCGAATCCGCCAATATACACTTATACGATCTAAGTTTGTTTCACATGTCGACTTGTTTGATGAAAAGCTTTGGAGGATTTTTCTTTCTGTTAGTGTCATATCTCAAGTGCATAGTTTAGCCTTGTACGTCATCTGATGAAATTGTTTTCTTTGCCTTTACTCCCAGATTCGACCTTTGTGGAGACACTATTTCCAGAATACTCAAGGCCTCATCTTTGTTGTTGACAGCAATGACCGAGACCGTGTTGTTGAGGCTAGAGATGAACTCCACAGAATGCTTAATGAGGTTATTTCTCTCGAATAACTTTTAACACGACTGATTGGTTGAATTGATAAGATTACTATTCGAACATTTTCATGATTTCATCCTGATGTTTCTCTAATGATCTTCCATCAATTTTGTCTAGAGATGTGCATTGAGTTTTTGAACGGTGTTTTTGTGTTTGGTTAAGCAACTGGATTTCTTATTTGCAAGCCAAATGGAACCAAACTTAAAGCTATTGACTAAGAACTGAGCTGAACTTTGTGAATGGAAAACTGTTTCACAGGTTTTTATCTCATTCGGTTGTTCTTCATAATGGAATGAGAAATACATAACATGAGAAAAAAATAAAATTCTACCTGCTGTGATTCTTCTTCAATTGTCTGCATATTTATGATGTGTATGCTTGATGTTTTCTTATGTTCTAGTCACAACACCTTATGTTTATTTCTCTACTTCATTATTCTGTTTCTGTGGCTGTAGTTTTGTTAACATTGTAAGAAGGTACTCACCACCTTTGAAAAGTTTTAAGTCGTGTTTCTTAGATAAATTGATCTTGAGACCTTTCACTTTGTCCTAGATACTCAGCAGCTCAAGTACATATATTTGATGTTACAGAAATTGACTATTATCTGTTGGCTTTGCAGGATGAGCTGAGAGATGCAGTGTTACTTGTTTTTGCTAACAAGCAAGATCTTCCCAATGCAATGAATGCTGCAGAGATCACTGATAAGCTTGGCTTGCATTCGCTCCGCCAACGCCACTGGTAAACTTCTTTTACTTTTGAATTTCCCATATCTGCACGAGTATGACTTCACTGATTTTTTGGTCTTATCACTTACTTCAACGAACCAATCTACCTTTTTTTCCCAGGTACATCCAGAGCACTTGTGCTACATCTGGAGAAGGCTTGTACGAGGGTCTAGATTGGTTGTCAAACAACATAGCTAACAAGGTTTGATTTTTAATCACATGAGCGATCTATAAAAGCCTGTTCGAAATTTCACAAATGCATATCTTCTAATTGTGTTAATTGGCAACTATTGGATTATCGCAGGCGTAATTGTTGCTATTGGTCATTACACCTATGAGCTGGAGGATTATCTTTTGCTCGAGGAAAGCGCATAGAATATTGTTAGAAGCTGCTCTAAAAAATACATGTTTATGTAATCTTCAATTTGTTGATGTTTCCTTCTTCACAGAAACATGCATTTCTTATTATGTAAGACTAGCAATCTGAAAATTTATTCTATTTCTAGTGGTGAATATATCATTTTCCTTCTCATGTCTGATTTGGTTTTTGTAATTGGATTTCACGACTCAAAGCAGAATCTCTTGCCTAACAATTTTCCTTATTTACAACCAGCATTAGTGATTCTTGTCCAATGCAGGTTTTTGCACTTTGTAGCATTACTTCACCTTATCATCTATTTATTCCCTTATTTAGTCACTACATCATGTTTTAAACACATCATATTTTAAAACATAATAAGTTCGCTCTACACATTATAATTAACTCGATTCTTATCATGCCCATTAGAGATCAAGAAATCAAGGATAAAATGAATATGTAGTTTACTTTTGGACTATGTTAAATACCTGTAATTTTGGAAACATGCACGAACATAACACTCGTCAAGTAAATACATGTAACTGATAGGAACTTATTATAAATTCGGATACATAAAATGATATTTCCATGTGAACTTAACCGATATCAATAGTTTAATACACGAAATGTTTAAATTTGGTTACACATTCTAAAGTTCTTTGGATCCTATGATATTGTTTTTATTATGGCTTTTTATGAAGTTGATATCAGATTTCTAAGATGATTACTTTGAATTTTAACTCATCTCATCTCACTTGAACCTGCAACACCTCTGATAGATGAGTTATAACCACTAATCACTAGATCAAACATTTGCATTTGGAAATATCATTATTTTATCACTCGAAAATAATATAAATATTCTTTTACACCCAATTTGAGCATAAGACACATGAGAGCTTCTCCAAGACATGCAGCTCTCTTCTGGTCATTCTGAGAGGACATGCATACAATTTTGTTAACTCTGGAGGACAAGCGACTTGCTCAGAATCATGTCATCTGTAGTGAAGTCAGCTGCTTTCCGATACGTTCCTCGACCGAAATCCAGGTTATATGAATCCGCAAGACCATCTACCAAGCTGAACTCCGGTGTCCACCCGAGCTCCAGTTTAGCTTTCTCTATTGAGGCAAAGAAGTGCTGCAAATTGCAGTGCATACCACAAGGTTCAATGAATCAGCATGTACTCGATATTCTGTAATGTACATATGTATTTCATCTAGATCAATATTGCTAACAGGTTTAATGACAGATTCACATACCTGATCTCTGAATGGAAATGATTTCTTCTTCCCAAAATCGAATTCTTTGGGATTGTAATGAATAAGCTCCGGTTCAGGAAAGCCCCCAGCCTGACCACAAGAATAGTGTTCAATGAATGTAAGTACTCGTGATATGAAAACAACGAGTCTGATAGGATCCAAGGAATAGGTTACCTTTGCACACGCCCTTGCTAAGCCATCAAATGTAACATACTTCTCTCCGGAAATGTTGTATACTTGCCTACTTGCTTTGGAATTTCCGAGAACTATGATGAAAGCCCTTGCCAGGTCCTGCATCAAAACGAAAGATAATATAAGATACGCTGATATTAGACATGAAGAAATCATTAAAAATGTTTTCCTAAACCATGAAAACATCAATTCAGACACAATACAGGCTTCATCTAAAGGATGATAACAACAATGACATGCAAACTCCCATTTGGTTTTAACAAAGTCAAAGCTGGAGGATGGTAATCATTTTCTGGCTCAAACTTGGTTTAGCTTTGAATGATGATGAACAGGATTTACAGCTTCAACTTAGCACTGATAAGTCATTAGGATCTTCTGTGGTCCTCTTTCAATAATAGTTTAACACAAATGATTCACAAATCTTGTATCATGTACAGTTATACTTTATACATAGAGTTGGCAGACAGATTTCTACTTGCCTTAACATGCCCAAGTTGGGTGACCTGAACTCCGGAGCCAGGTATCGGAATTGGCCTTCCCGCTTTCAAGCGATGGAAGAACCATTCTTCAACAGGGTTATAGTTCAGGGGACCATAAATGTAGACTGGCCTTAGAGAAGTCCAGTTCACACCCCGGGAATCCAACAAGCTCTCTGTCTCAAGCTTTCCTTTGTGTCTGCTCTTTGGATCAACTGCATCAGTCTGGTAGTACAATTTTGGATCAGTTGGAGAGCAGACAAATGGATTATGTAAGAAGAAAATGTCAAGGGTGAAGCATCACACCTCAAAATGTGGCAGCACTTCAGATTTGAGATAGACTCCAGCAGATGAGCAATATATGTACCTGCCGAATGGTCGGCAAAGAATTGAATATCCCATTCAATCATACAGCTTAAAGAAACAGATTATTCTTTTGGAAAAAGTTACACAAGAAGAAACAAAGGTCCTCTGTGAATTGAGTCTCTTGGTTTCATCCCCATTGTTCCTTTGTTTACTAAAATGTCAAATTATGCATGCACATAACCATTTGAGATTGATTGATTGTTCTATAAGGTCTTTTGGCATCTCATTGATTAATTGATTGATTAGGGATCATCTCACATTCCTCCAGAGGCTGAAGGAAACATTAGGCAGGTTTGCACACCTGAAGACAAATCTAACAAATCTGTATGACAAACTTACTGCTCTAGCTTTGGCAAGGCGTCTAGTATAGGCTCTACTTCAACAGCTTCACGCCCTGATTGTAGAAAAAAGAAAGAAAGAATGAGTTTTGCTGACACATTTATAGTTTGGAAAATTAAGGTTGTACCACAAGAACTAATGATGATATCTAATGCATGATAAAGAACAGCTATTACCAAAGAGTAAGAAGGAAAGATATAGTAATCATCAAAGGGATGCCATGATGCAAAGGAAAAGTAAAACCATTATGAAGTGCTTAAATAATTACCATTGATGTCATATACAACATCGAAACCTTCTGCGGCGAGACTTGTCCTCACGAAATCATAATCTTGTCTATCCCCTTTTAGATGCAGTATCTACAAAAGGAG
Organism: Pontederia paniculata; assembly: GCA_001647135.1. NCBI lineage: Eukaryota > Viridiplantae > Streptophyta > Magnoliopsida > Commelinales > Pontederiaceae > Pontederia > Pontederia paniculata. Next base: position 97,617 of record LTAE01000131.1, on the reverse strand, counting down.
GAATCTTTAGGAGACAGTGAAATACCACTAGGTGTTACCAGTATCTACAGGGATGTGTCTTTCATCTCACTTTGGACTTGAAATCTTCAAACTCCTGGTCAGATTCCCCTGGAAGTTGCTGGGTGATGGGTGCCTTCCCTCTGGTGAACAAGGTCACCTGCCAACCAATGGAGGAGTTCCACAGCTCACCAAACTGAACATAATACAGTCTAAGCACAGGAATTATATGCAACCTGATGGCCCTCCTTGACAAGGAGTCTGGACAAGAATATGCCAATGAACCTTGTGCCCCCCATGATCAATATTTTCTTGGCACTCGATGCTGTGACTCGTAGAGCACCTCTCGTCTGTAGCTGCTTTCTTCTGTTCTGCAAAAAGCTCATTTGAACGGAAGGCAGTGTTCAGAGAACTTTACATTCCAATTAAAAAGAAGAGTTTTTTATGAGATTTCTTACCTGGAACGAGATGCTGAGGGCTGTTCCATTGAACTCGGAAAGGGAAGAAGGGAGGAGAGAGGATCTGACAGAGAGCAGCCGAGGGGAAGCATGGCTCTGCTGCACTGCCACCAGACGAGCCATGGCCTTCAACCTGCAAGCTCTTCTTTTTTTCTTGGTGAAGGCTTCTTTCTTCCTTCCTTCCTGTGGCGCTCGGGTGGTTAAAATTAGTTGAGGGGGGCACGCGAGTGGGTGGCTCCAGAGCAGAGTAGCAAAGTAGAGCCCATCACCTCACGTTGTTAAGGATAAGACATGCCCCCACACCTCCTCTTGCAGCATCCACAGCTTCCCATCATTCTGGATAAAAGATCTAATGAAGCCCCCATAATTTCTAGCATTGGAAACAAAATTCCCAAAGATTCCCTAACAATTGGATGGCTTCTGACATCCTGACTGATTGATTTTCACAATCCTAGAACTTAAAACATTATTCCAACATTCAGTTGAAGCTCAATCGGTTTAAAAATTTTATGACTTTTTTTGACAATTTAAAAAGTTATAGTATTTGAAAAAAATATCATCTTTTTGACATAAAAAATTCTTAAGTTGTTTGATGTTATTTATAAATACGTCGTAACTATAAAAAAAATAAAATAGAGGAAGAAAAAGATTATTAAACTAAAACAGAGGTAAAATTAGATAATTATTTTATAATATTTGCATTTTAATTCGATAAAAATTTGTGTCAAATGTATGTTTGTAAAATAATTCGTCTAAATACTTTAAAGTTATATGACATCCAAATAGGGCCTGATAGTGTAATAAGAGGAACTGCAAAGTGGTTAATGAAGAATCTCCAATAATCAAATTTAGAAATGGAAAAATATGTTCTAATTTGATTACAACCAGCAAACAAACGAAACATGAAAAAAAAAGAGAGCTGATCATATCTGCATAGGGGTGGTAGTTTAGGAAGATAACAAATACATTGTTTCTGTTGCATTACACGAATAAGCTACAGTTCAAATATGAGGTCGGCCTTTTTCTTGTAAATTCCAGTTTATGATTCGTTTAGTCCTAGCGTTGGAAGGAGATGGAATATGAGCCTGTGTTTGGATCTTTGACGGCTTTGAAGTTGTCAACGTTCATCCCAAAACGACCCAACAGAGAATTTCCCATGTCCTTCAACTTCCCTGAAACAATTCAATAACTACAGTCAGCACTGCTGAAAGATCCAAATAGTAAATACCTTTCATGATGGAAAACAAGTTTGCAGGTAATACTCCATCTGTAAACCAGGAAAGCTTGGGTTAATATTTGTAATGTGTATATGGCATGTTTATGTACACGTGTGTGTTGTGCATGGACACATAGGATGTCTTGATTATGTACATTTGAAACACAAGTCATGTGTGCCAAAAATACATTGCCATACACAGATCATAATGATTTATTGTACAGTAATCATTCAATATAAGATCAGATATCATGATACAAGATACACATATATCAATCATATGTTTGACGAGTTAAGAAACGAGAGAGCACAAGCTTACCGATCATCTCTTCCTTCATCTTCTCACGCTTTTCAGCTGCAATTGGTTCCAACCTTCTTATATTCTTTCTAGCTTGGTCATTCACTGGGTCAAGTTCAATGATCTTTTTCATGTCTGGAAGATTTGCAGGAAGTAACTTGAAATCTTAGATTGATATAATAAAATAAAAGAGGATAAATATAAATATGGCCAAGACAAAGCATAATCCTCCAATCATTAATATTTTGGGACTTTGAGACATACCAGCAATAGACTCATCATAGCTTTCAAGCTTTTCATATGCCTCTCCTCTTCTAAGTAATGCTTTTAGGTAGGAAGGGTTCAGTTCCAATGCTTTGGTGCACTCGTTCACCGTCTCTTTGTATTTACCCTGAAATAGTGAGAGAAAGGAAACCCTGAAGAAACATAATATACAAAAAATAGCACCAATGGTTTTAAAAGAGACAATTATAGCCCTACTTAACCCATAGGTCTAGAGATGGGTTCTATATAACCTAGAGAATATGATTATGGATAACAGGTACAATCTGAAACTAGTTGCATTCAAAATCAATTCTACTTGCAATGCTTTCCACTATTTCTCGATAGTGGCTACCTCATTATTCTTGTTTCTTCATTCCCACTTTAGATTACTCTTTCTTGACAGAAAAAAAGGGACAGTAATTCAAAAATGGGATTGTGATGCAGTGATACACTATTTCACAAGTAGACTAATTTATCTGACTTCAATTATAAAACTTTCCGTGCCTCTACTAATTTTAATTTTTTCATGTAGGCCCATGAGTTTACCATAAGAAAAAAAACAATAACTCCATACAGTAATCAACTGCTTTCAATGAATAGACCCACCTTTTGGCAAAAAGTGGACCAGTTTATTCCTACCTTGGTAGGTGTGCTTCCTAGGTTGGGGTGTTCACGAGTCGGGTTGAACCCCTATTCCTAGGAGAAAAGGTATGAATGCTAATTTTTATAGTTGTTCTTTTCGATGCTTCCAATAGCTCTACAGTAGGACACACTCCTTCAATTACTAAGAGTTTTTACAGAATGAAGGAATGCCACCTTTATCCCTTAAATCACTGTTGTTATGTTGCCCCACATCTAACTGCAAAGATACTACATCATCTCCACAATTGATGTTGAAGAGACCCACTTCCCCACTCATTGCATATTTTTCATAGCCATGGTCATGTGTTTGCTTTTCCTTCGAGGACATAATGTCTGTTGTTAATGTAGCGGGCAGATGCAGAATGCATATCTTCCTTGTATTCATGGTTTCCAAATCTTGTATCACACACTTAATGATAGACATTATGTTTCAGATTTTGACACTGTTTTTAGCCAATATCCCTATCTTTTTTCCTTCTCATCTTCCGGCAACACATCTCAATTCGAATTATCAACTTTCTATCATCTTCCTTATAAAAGCTCCCTTTTGTGAATGGTGAACGTCAGACTCATACAGTATAACACACATTATTCTCAAGTCAATATTGGATGTCTTAAATACTTGGAAGTTTCAGAGGTAAATCAGGTAGGTTGATGTCAGTACAAGTATCAATCTAGTCTTCGGTGATGATGCAAAATAACACATTATAGGTGCTGGTGACACCAAAAAGCCTATAGGAGGTTATGCTTCTAGGATCTTAAACCTTTAATAACATAAACTGGTATTACCATGTCATTTGTGATTCCAATGGCCATGAGATGTAGACTCCATGCTTACAAATCAAAGGGAAGGATCACAGGTCAGGCAGGTGTGTTCGACGAAAAAAATTGCAGCAAATGTTATGGCTGTGCTCCAATGTACTAATTCAATGAAATCTAACCACAAATAGGGCCTCTAGACTTTGAAGTTGAACGCTTTTCAGATTTCTATGCGAAAGTTCAGGACCTTCAGGTCTAATTCTTAATTCATCCTGTTAAATTTGCAAGAATTCGTACCCTAGGATTTCTGAATTCCTAGCACTGTCCCGCGAACCCCCATGAATAGAAAAAGAATACAACAAGGAAAGACATGAACGACGACTGACCAACTTGAGGAAGCACACAGCGCGATTGCCGTGGCACATGGAACGCAGATCCTCGGAGGACGGCAGCTCGGAAGCAATCTGCAGCGTGTGCTCGTACTGCGCCAGCGCCTCGTCGTACTCCCCCGCCCTGAACAGTTTGTTCCCTTCTTCCTTCGCATCGTTCGCTTGCTTCAAAGCCCTCTGTTTGATCCATTCCATTAGTACGTTTGGATCAAAAGAACTCTATCGCATTGCGTTAGAGATCGAAACTTTTCTGTACCTCTTTCAACTCTTCTTCCGTTAGAGCATCCTCGAAGGACTCTTCCTCTTCGTCCTCGCCGCTGCCACCATCACCGTGGCCTACTTCTCTCGAACCAGCTGCCGCGGAGGACGAAGCCTCCTGTGACGATCTCGATGGCGCCGGCGCCGGCGCGTCGCCGGTCTCTTCGTGGTCGGGTTCCGGCTCGATCACTACCATCTCTGATCTCTTCTTCTGCCCGGAAATTGGAAGGAATCGACGAAGAAGAAGAAAAAAATTGTTAAAAAGGGGATTTATAAGGAGGGTTCTGGAAAAGTAAAAGAAAAATAGAAGCATTCCTTTTTTTTATAAAATATTTTACCCAATAAAAAATTATTAAAATAGAACTGGGCCAAATGCTTTTTATATATTTTATCCTATAAAATGGGCCCAAAAACGACACTTATTTTTGAGAGTTGAACTGAAAAAAATATTGTTTAACTCATAAAATGTGCATTGTTTTATCGCTTTTGTAAACTTCTACATATTTCGTTGCAGAGACAACATTTAAATATCACTTGAACAATTTTATTTTGGGAGGCAAAATGATAATTTTCATTCAATTCATATTTACGAGAAAAACTATTTTTTTCTTAGAGAAATGTAGTACAGAGCATCCCGAATATTTTTTATATACATTTTATTAATCTAATAAGTATTTATTAACTTATTTACTTGAGTAGTCGGATCAAATTCATTACCTATTTCATTTATCTGATTATTATTGTAACTTTGCTATTTTGGAATATTAGATTAGTTATATGGATTGAAAAGTTAATAATCTAATAAGTATTTATTAACTTATTTACTTAAGTGCTCGGATCAAATGCTTTACTTATTCCATTAATCTAATTATTATTGTAACTTTGCTATTTCGGAATATTAGATTAGTTATATGAATTGAAAATTAATTAGAGCAGATTTTATTTCACACATATGAAACGTCATTCGATCTAGTTAAAATTGAAATATAATTTAAATACTATTGAATTATTTTTAATAGTTTGTTTCAGGCTTCTTAATTTCAGCTACATATCTGAGATCTGATAATGTTCCATATGATTTATTTCAGGCATCTCTTACCCTTTTTTTTATACTCTTCAATTATATGAGAAAGGTAAAATGATATAATAAATACAAAATGAAAGGAAAAAATAAGACGAAAAAACGTGGTATGGGCCGCCACATCAAATGCAAACTTGGCACTCGGCCCGTTTTAGCCCATCAGAAAGAACAGGGAGAGGACGTCACCGGCGTCGTTAGCACTCCGTCGCCTCGTCGAAGCGTTCTGCTCCTTTCGGTTCCTCTAAAAACCTCGTCTTTTTTACAGAAATCGAAGCTGGATGCATTGTTACTGTTCAATGTCCGTGCTTTCCACTGTGATCCGACTCTTCGTTATTGTTCCTAAATCTTCCATATTGTTCGATCTGTATCAATTTTTTTCTCCCGACTTGATGGAGCTCCTTCGATTTCTGTTAATGGCGGTATGATTAGTTTAGGATTGTGTTTGTTCCATTATTGTTCAATAGTTTCGCTTGTTCAGGTTCAGATGTGGTGTTGTTCTTTGTATGTTGTGTGCATCGAAGATTTTACTGTTGCTAGTGGTATTTAGTTAGTGACGGTGTCAGTAGTCTTACAAAGAACCGTTCTTTCGTTCTTTTTCCTTCTGAAATTATAATAAGGTTTCTGCAGTCACGATTTGGTTACATAACTGAGCTTTTAGAAATTGGAGGCACACATAATGATATCCATCTGGGTTGAATTCATGAAATTGTTGCCCTTCTCAAAGATCAGAGTGTAGACATTGATAGAAAAGGCACTGAATTCAGCGTCCTCTGGTCATGATTCCTCTCTCGTGCCTGTGCCGTGCATTGTTTGTGCGCCTGGTCCCTCGTCCTTTTTGTCACATTTGATGGACTTAGTACTTGGAAAATCTCTGTATTGATTGCTTGGAAGAGTGAAACTCTTCCTGTGGCGTTGTTTATTTGAATGCTTGGAGTGTAATTGAGGAAATGCCTAACATAGTGGGTTGAGCTGGAAATCTGAAAACTGATGAGACATTGTTCTTTTACCACAGGCATCTTTTGTTGGTGCCATGAATGATGATTGCTGATCAAGTCAATATAACTTTTTGGGCAAGAAGTACTCCAAAGAAAAAAAAAACGAAGAACAAACTTCAAAGTCAAAATGAATGGACATACCTCTTTTCAGTTTAAATTTCAGCTTTTGGTTCTTTTTTTCAGCCACTGAACATGAACATGGGTACATTTGACCTCTAGGATAAGACAATTGGGTGACGAAGTGGCGTTACGGCTACTAATGATGGTGCAACTATCTTGAAGTTACATTAAGTGATAATGGAATGGATAATGCCCATGCCGGTGTCCTTTAATTTTAAGTGGCTTGCTGAAATGAATGATAGGGAATAACCATGTCAATTCAGGTACCAAATTACATGTTTAAGATCGCTAAATATTTTTCCGTGATTCGTGCTTTTCTTTCCTCAAACTTTCATGCTTTTCTTTCTCAAATAATATTCATATATTGTAATGTTGCTTAAGATAACTAAACTTTCTACAGTTTCTCTTTAATCTAAGAATCTGTTGTCTCAGAACTTGAAGATTATGAGGTCGGTGATGTGATAACATCTGTTGTTATTATGGCTTGAGAGCTTTGTGAGGAGCTGAAAAATTAATCAACACGAAAATTCATTGTATGACTGTCGTATCTGGTTTACAGTGATCTTTAATATCCTTAAACATACTATGGGGATGCAAAATCACTACATGTCTAGTTTGCAAGGCAATCGTAGGCATGTCTAGCTCGCTTCTTGTAGTTTTATTTTGACTATTGAGACATTAAAGGTCCTGATTTATTAGCTTTTTAACATTATATCTTATATTGCATTTTTTGTGATCTTATAGGTTAGATAATGGCAGCTGATTGTGCACTAAATGCTCTATTGGTGAAGGTCATAGGCAACAAAAAGGATCCAGGTACAAATTACTCATGTATCGTAGTTTGAATGCTTGACATAATTGTAATTAGTATGTGTACTTCCACTTTATTCGACTTAATTTTAACTAACAATGAGAAACCTTTGAAAGCATTAACAATGTACAAAAACATGCACATTTGGATGTTAGGTAGGATCTTTAAGTATCATGCAAGAAACTTACATGTTGATACTTTTAATCCAGTACTGGTCAACATGGAAAAGGAACAACTTTTAATTCCTCGTGAGATACGTTTGATGGAACTACCTAGTAACTTCATATCACATACTAAAATTGACTTTCAGATTTTAGCTTCCGATCATTTTCTTTTTCTGTAGAAAGGAATAATTCCAAGCACTTAGTTGCTTTCTACTTGCACTTTTCACGGAGCAACTGTTACCTGTGATTTCTATCTTTTGACCACATTTCTGATGTCTGATGATTCTAACTCTTGAATCTTACTTGGGATATGCAGACATATGAAATTTGATCTGATAAAAGCAATGACAATTTTGAGTTTCGAAATATAACCTCAGGCCAAGGAACACTTTGCTAAATTAACTAGTTGTTGATTCTATCTTGAGACTAAATATATGGATATTCTGAGAGCTAAAAGAAATATTTTTCTGCAATCTTGGTTTTTCCATCTGCATCTTCTGCATGACAATTTGGCAGATGTTATGTGGCCAACGTCAAATTTCCTGTGCTGGGTGATACAATTTTTCTGCATTACTATGTAATGTCCTACCATTACATTTTGACTTTGATAAGAACATTAAGACTTTGAGGATATGTAGCTAGAATTGTGCATGGGATAATGATTGCCCAAATTCTTATTACATGTGTAACATGCTAATGTATAAATACTTTTTATAATTTATGTGGCACTTGCACTTATTGTAGAATTGTGGTACAATGACAACTGAGATCCTGTGGATAAGAAATTTCAAGTTTGATTTTCATTATGAGATTTTTAATATCATTTAGTTTTAATTTACTTTTGGCCTCTCACTTCTGGCCAGAAAAAAATGAATAATCCATTGTTTGATGATATCAAATTATATGTATGCCATGCATAATGCATATTTAAATTAAGTTCCTACGTCAATTTTTTTTAAATTAAGATCATGATTTATATTTCCATGAAGAAACCTGATCAACTGTGAACCAAATGGCCATCGTGTCCCTTGTTAAATTATGTGCAAAAGTTTCATACATAAAAGTGATGTCATAGTTGCGCATATTTTGTTGAATACCAAGTACATGCTTTTAATGATTAACAGAAGAGAGAGTTTAAAAGAACTTTAGAAGTGATATTGTCGACAAATGATTAATTCATCAGTCTTATGTTAAATATATTAGAGTTTGTAAATCACTTTTTGTTTTAGATATGTCAATCAAGTATCTAATATTGATTATTTGTTGGGTTATAAGTACGTGTGGGTATTTTACCAGAGGTTTCTATCAATGTACTCTTGCGTGATTTTTTTTAAATGTGGGTGCAGGCGAACGATCTTCAAATGAACTACTACTATAATTAGCTTGTCTCTAGTTTTTTTTATTTTAGGATGAAAAAATTTAATTACTTATGCTAGATTAAATCTCAATCATTTACATGTATGATGTAATGTAAAAAAATACTAAATAGAGTCAAATGTAAGACTATCAAATACAAAATAGGTATAGTTGGGGAATGGACCCCCTCTTATTACACATCAATGTAACCTGGTGGTACTAATAAAATGTAGTGGCGCACTCCAGAGCTCTGGTGGACACATGAACTTTGGTCAAGTAGGTACTGCTTCAAGGACCTTTGAGTTGCCACCTCTGTTGGTGGCCATCTTCCACAGTTGGATGCTTTTATTTTTGTTCCTGGAAGATGACACAAGGAGATGAATTAAAACTTTGGTGCCATGAAATAATTAGTTGTTTCTGAATAAAATTCAATATAATATATCAATATTTGCTGGATTGTTTCTGTGATCTTTTTTATACTAGAAGATAAAAAAGATAGTTCAATATAAGTAACTCAGTTAGAAGAATTTTAATATGTTTTAATCACTCGAATCAATATATTAGTAAATATGAAGAATAATGCATATATGACTATAAACTAAATGCTCTGACTAATAAGTAAATACTTTTTGGTGTTTAATCATATAAAATATAATTTTGAGAAGTTAAGGGCCTGTTTGGCTAAGCTTATAAGTAGGTTAAAACTACTTATAAGTAAATTTTAGAAAATATTCATGTTTGGTAACTAAAAAAATATACTTATAAGTTGTTAGGTAACTACTTATAAGTTGAAAAAAAATAAGCAGGGTCCCCCCTGCTTATTTTTAAAGTTGTTGACTTATTAGTTTTAACAAATTATATTACTCTTTTATCCATATTTTTAATATTATTATCATATAACTTTAAGGATATATTAGTCAATATTTATTTTAACAAACATTACAACTACTTATTGATATTATCA